>JAKTPZ010000260.1:0-70210 GCA_030579215.1 Maudiozyma pseudohumilis
TTGATACCAGGTTGGCCACCCTCTGAGGATGAAAATCCCATTGCAAATGGTCCCTGAGCTCCGTTGGTATGAGGTGGGTGGGCAATGGGCGTGGCTGGAGCTGTTTCATCGCTGGGCATTGGAGCTGTTGAATCTCTAGTTTGAGAATCGTTAGCGTGTGCATCTGATGGTGGGGTTGCATTATTACCTGCAGCTGTAGCTCTTCTATTTGCAATTGCTTGTGGATCCAGGAAAATAATGTTGGGTACATTAGAGAAGAACGATTGTGCAGTTGCAGGGGTTGTTCCTGTTGGAGGTGCTTGCCCAGAAGATGCATTTTCTTCCGCTGCATTTTCCTCATCAGTGGTCTGTGGATTATACAGCATGCTTCTGATCCGCTCAAACTCTGATACAGTTGCAGGATTCATTACAAACTGTTGGGCATTCTGTGTGTTGTCTGTTGTCGTTTCAGATATTTTGTGTCTACACAGTGGGCAGGAGTTTTGTGACTTTGACCACTCGTATATACACTCCCTACCGAAGATGTGATGGCACGGTAGTTCAACTGCTGAATGAAGGTAGTGCTCATCCTCCTCTGTACTTTGTGTTTGTTGTGAGTTCAAGTTTGTGTTGTCTTCACCGGTGGCCTGAGAGTTTGGGGTGCCATCCGCATCGTTTTCTGTTCGCTGTCTCTTGACTCTTGTAATGCGAGGTTGTGATTCATCGCCAGCAACAGTGTTGTCGTCTTGTTCTTCTCTAGGACGTTTGTTCTTGCTATCCGTGTCTTTTGACAATTCTTTCTTTGCCGGTTCTTCTACAAATGGCTCATAACAAATGCTGCATTCCATATCCTTTCCGTCATTCTTACTTCTCACCTCTTTCAGCGTCAACACTGGAAGTTTCTCAAACTCGGATCTGGGGATACCCGTAGCCTGGGCATGTAACTCCATAAATCTCCGCATCGCCAACTCAGCCGTTAGACTAATGATCGATTGCAACCTACGTTGTGGTGTGGAGCTAGGTATATCTCTGAATGACAGCACGAACGAGTCTGCCACTGGAGGTATCTGGAAGGCAGGAGGCGCAGCGGCTGGATCATCTGCATTTGATCCAGCAGCTGCGTTGTTGGTATCGTTAGTTGCTTCTGCAGTGCTCGCTGTAGCTTGTGGTGCAGCTGTGTTTCCAGCCACGCCTGTGGCTCCCGCTCCACCTGGGACCGGACCAGCTGGGTTAACTAGAGTTGTTATAGGGAGGTACGAGTACTGTATCGAGACGGTAAAATTCTGGGTAGAAGCACCGTTAGAATCCGCCGAAGCGGCCCCTGGATTACTCCCTCCATTAGTGTTATTATTGTTGGGGGGTTGATCACCCGAGGAACCAGCCCCCTCTGTATTGGACGTCCCGCCATTGCTCATGGCGAAGGATGGTATAAGAAATAGCTTGCGGAGCGAAAGAGAGAGAGAGAGAGAGAGAGAGATTTCAAATATTATAAAAAAAACCCTATCGTCACACCGAACTCTGTGCAATTACTCCTGATACTATAGTGCCGTATTCAATGAGAATCAGATTACTCAATTCGTGATGTGTTACCCTCGAATCTTTATGTTCGAATCTCTTCGCCTCGCTGCATTATTACATAATGTAAGCCTGCAATGACGCGGCGAAAGAAAATGCCAAAAGTGCGACGGACCACAGAAGCGGCATAATACGTCATCCTGTACGGTCTAGCGCACGGCACTAAACGATTGTTATATAGAGGGTTGCTAGAGATGATTACTGAATAATGAGATATGTATTAAATGGGCGGGGTTGTACTTATCGTGTGTTCGAAGTTGAACTGGTAGAAATTGAATAAATAACGAGAAAGAGATGGGGTGAGAAAAAAAAAGAGATGAGCCGCTGGGGAAGGAGAGATGAAATGAACGTCGTAACATAGGAAACATTGGCTGCTGTGAGTAACGTCTATGGCATTACAATACCTAAACAAATCACATCAACATGGACATGAAAAATGCAATGGCCGACATTACGCCTAGTGAGCCGTCAGTGCCGTGTCTTATAGCGTCATTCTTTTTGTTCGAGGTCTTTGACGTCGATGACTTGCTTGTGGTTGTGGATGATCTTGCTCTTGTGGATGTGGACGATCCGCTAGAAGTAGCAGACCCGGATGCACTGGAACCAGTAGCGCTTCCTGTGGCAGTTGCAGCTTCCTCCTGTATGGTGAAGATGTTGCCTGTAGTTCCCACGGCAGTGACGCTTGTGGACCATGTGTTGGAGTAGCCTGGGGCTGTTGTAGCGCCTGGAATAGCGGTAGCACCGGAAGTGACCACTTCGATATCCTCCTCGTCCTCCTCGACACCGTATTTTGCCTGGGCCATGGAGATCTGCTTGTTCTCCAGGTCGTAGACCACGTATGCGTTACTCAAAAACGAGTCGCCGAGCAAAGCTGTGTTGGAGCTCTGTGGCACTATACCCAGTAGACAGGTACGGGCGCTTGCCTGGACCAGGAAGTTCTCCAGGGTGGCATTGATGTGGAATCCTCCGAAATCGAACACGACCTGAGTGGAGTTCAGCGCAGCCGAGGAGCATGGCATGGTGTAGTACCCGGCAGACGTAGAGTACGATGCGCCGACCTGCTGGGCGATCATTGCGACAATTTTGGATGGCAAGTAGGTCAGGGTTGTACCAGAATCCAAAAGGGCCGGGATGTACGTGGTTGTGAGCGTGGTGCTCTTGTCGCCGTCCTCAAACGTCATACCGATACCCTGCAGTGTAACGTCGAACTGCACCGCTGAGCTGAATCCATTAGCTCTCAGAGTGTTGACCAGAGGCACGGTGTACAGTGGCTCGATGTACTTTGAGTGGTCTACGGCTCCAAACAGCACGGTTCCGTGGGTGTCGTCTGTGTCGCTTAGGTACAGTGAGTAGACGTTGGCCTCGATAGCACCATTGCGCTTCAGGACCAATGGGAAGTTGTCGTACTGGAACGACTTGGTAGTGCGGCTCCCCGTGTATGTGACTTCGAGTCCCGGCATGCCGATACCCAGCACACCCACAGTGGAGTTCGACCTATTAGCCACGGCAAACGAGAGGCCAGTGACGTTCACGTCGTCCAGATGCAGCTGGTCCTGGCCCCAGACACCGCTGGCAAATGTGGAGTCACCGTACGAGATCTTGAATGCGGTGTTGTTGGACGACCAAGAGGACGAGTCTGAGGGGTCAAACGTGCCGTACTGCTCGCAGTCGATTGTGTCGTCCGCGGAGATCCCGGAGGTACTGGAGTAGTTGTTGTCGCAGTAAGGGTTGTTTGAATCAGACACCCACAGGTCCGCAGACCCAGTGTCAACCAGCACAGTCAAATTCTGGGCGGGTGTGCCGATATTCAAGTTGACGGAGTAGAAGGTGATCTGGTTCGTGATCTCAATGGACTCGTAGCCGTCGGCACGCTTGTACAAACGGCCCTCGGGCTTGTTTTCGGACGAAGCATCGTCAAAGCTGTTACCGTACGACTTGGTGAAATCCAAACCGACGTACCCGCGCTTCTTTGGAACTGGGAGGTTCTCACTCCCACTCTCAATAGCGCTCTCCCCTTCAACAGATCCGATCGTCGCCGCCAGAGCCCTCGCCGGGACAGTGGCAGCAAGCATCATCATCAAGCTGTAAAGTTTCATGGTTATAGGGCAATATGCTTGCGTGTAGTTGTTATGTGTGTGATATACTCTAACGACAACCAACTTTCTAAAAGGTGGCAAAACTTTTCCCTTTGTCAAAAAGGGGAACGCATTTATATATATATATATATAGATATATTAGGAGATGTGTGTGGGAAGATTCCCGATTGTCTGCGCCTGCGCCCTATTCGGCGCCCGTTTCCGAACCGTTTCCCAACCGCTTCCCGTTCGCTTCCCGTTCCCTGTCGCGCCGCTGCGCCCCAGAAAACGGGCTGCAGCGGCGGGTGCGGCGGTGAGGAGCACAGAAAATGCCGCAGGGCGTGAACTCCGATCGCTGGGCGCCGATGGTGGCAGTATAAGGTGAAGGAAGGGAAGGGAATGTCACCATTTAAGAGGGATGGGACGGCGAGGATCTGCAGTTGTGATGGAAGGGCAAGGGCAAGGGGTGTGGGTGTTGCCATGTGATTGGTGTGCTAGTGCCCCCGTTCTTATGTAATTGGTGCTAGTGCCCCGTTCTTATGCAAATGATTGGATTATACTTGTGTTACATACGTCACTAGATACTCTGGGCAAAGAGACGCCATATGGCGGCGGAGGCACGGGCGCCGTCGTTGGGGTGCTCGCGCGTGCTGGTGAGCATGGCGTCCAGTTCGGCTGCTGGTGTCACTACGCCGCTGTACGCTGGGTCCAGCTGCGTCTTGCGCGTCTTGTCCACGCCGCGGGCTGCCACGGCGCTTGGGAACTCCGGGTGGCCCTGGAAGGTGAGCAGACGGCGTGGTCTGTACAGACCCTGTACCGCGCACTTGGCAGAGGAGCCCCAGTTGGAGTACTCGGCGTCGACGTCGCCATCGGCCTTTGGAACGTCAAAGACGACATCGTTGTGCACTTCTGACAGGTGCAGGGTCTCTGGGCCGAACAAGGTTGCGCCTACTGGGTTCAGGGCAATCTGGGCCACACCGCCCTCAAATCCCAGCGGGTTGCGGCCGACATCGCACCCGAGCGTCTTGGCGATGGCCTGGTGGCCAAAGCATATGCCGACGATGGGAGGGTAGGCCTCGCTTGCAAGCAGCTCGCCTAGCAGAGCGCGGAACTCTATGATCCAGGGTGTCGTGGTGTCAAACGAGTCGTAGCGCGATCCAGTGACGAATATGCCCACGTAGTGGCGCGCACCGTACTCGTCTACAGAGCGCAGCTGCTCAGTGGAGGGGAACTCGCCGTTGCAGACATGGAAAACGTCGTAGTCAATGTCGGCAGGGTGATCCTTGGTCTCGTCCAGAAGCTTCTTCGCCATAGTGACAAAGTTGCCGTGGATCCCGGTCCACTCGTCGTCGTGGTCTGTGTAGAAGATAGCAATTTTTCTGCGGTTAGCGTTGGTCATTGCGTGGTTGCGTGGTTGCGTATTTGCGTATTTGCGTGGTTGCGGAGAAAAAAGTGGTTGCGTACTTGCGTATTTGCTTGATTACACCACCATGTGGAAAGAACAAATGAATTACAAACACCCAGACCAACGTAACAAACCCGCTTTATATAGGATTGTTAAACTGGTGGCACGACCGCAGGTAAATCCCAATATTTATTTGCGGGTGTCCCAGCACCGAGTTCCATTGTGGCCGTTTTTCGGTAGGCAGATTAGTAAAGCGCCGCTTTGATAAGCAGTGCGGGGCCCGTTGCTAAGCCGTGCGGCCCCGTCAGTTGGTAAGCGATGGGCGCAGAGGAGAGCAAAAAAATAATATAATATATGCCAGGCAGACAAAAGGAGCAGGGCAAACAACGCAACCCTTTCTGTGCACGTCATTCTTTAATACAGCAGTGAGGCGGTCGCACAACGAAGTTGCATGTGTTTTGGGGAGAGAGTTGGCTGGTTGTAAGTTGGTGGGGTTCTTGTGCAGGGGTTGTCCGGTGCATTCTTACATCTTGGTGCATTCTTACATCTTGGTGCACTTGACAGGTCGGGATTGGGAGAAAGTGAGGGGTGCAGGAAAGGGAGCTGGTAAGGGGGGCGTGCCAGAGTTTCGGCGGAGCTCTGGTAGTGACATAAATTCGGTGCTGTTTGTTCGGGGGATTAGCTGCTGTTTATTCGGGGGATTAGCTGCTGTTTATTCGGGTGATTAGCTGCTGTTATTCGGGGGATTAGCTGCTGTTATTCGGGGGATTAGCTGCTGTTATTCGGGGGATTAAGTGCATGCTAACCTTACGTCATTATTTTGCTGGTCTCGCGCTCATTTGCTCTCTGGTGCTTCGTTGATTACGTACCGGTCCGCTTCAATGTCGTACAGAATAACGTGTTTGCTAAGCCAGAACTGCAGGACGTCGGCTAGTTCCATTGATGGTACTCCCGAAGCCGCAACTAGGTCGTCATCTGTCAACCCAGGGGATCCATCCGCGTTCATGGGAGATGATAGTGCTTGTAATACACAGTATTGCGGAACCGTTACGTCTAGTTGTAGTGGTGGTTTACCGTTTCTGAGCTCCAGTTCTATCTCCATCGTACCGAGGTCCCTACAAAAATGCAAGGCCTTCGTTGGGTCCGCCTTCGCATACTCGTATGCATACTTCATGATTTCATTCTCTAGAGGAGGGTAGTAATTGTACTTGCTAGTAGCACCAGCAGAATCGATGACAGCTTCAGGACCCGCATTCTCCGGTTCCCAGTACAGCGGAGAAATAAACTTGGGGAATACTTCGACATCTGGTGCATGCGCAATAGTGGGCTCATTGTGATGAACGTGTTGCACCAACTTATTACTGACTCGCATATCGTTAAGCATCACGTTTATCTTATTCAAATTTGTTGAGAATCCTTCGATATCAGCAGCCTGGACTTTGTGCTCGCCCTCTTCGTTCTCACCAAAATCTCCGTTACCTTGTGCGGTACCACTATTCCCTAGGAATGAACTAGAGTCGGTCTCTGAGTATTTTGTGCGGATAAATTGTAGACACGCAGCCCACTTTGGGCCTAGTTTGTACGACTTGATAGTCAATAATTTCTTTGTGAGAATCATCATGAACTCAGTGATAAACTGTTCTTTGTTCTCAACAGGTTCGAGAAGTATATTCAAAAAGTAGGATTTATCAATAACAGGTACACCAGGACGTGAATCATCTGGAATGCTGGACAAAGATGTGTTTCCGTCCGCTAATTCAATGATTTCTCCGTTTCTACTTGAGTGAGCGGCATAATTTTCATGATTCGTATTGGGTTCGGGAACCCATGTGAGAAATTGTAACATGACATTTTCGTAAACAAGACGGTCTTGAGATGCTTGCTGTGATAGTCCTCTGCCAGCACTGCTCGTGCTGGTGTTGATATTCGGCGAATACTGGCGCGGTGATCGTGATTGTGCCTCGTACATTTGGTCCATCCTATGCAAATGAGTAGAGTTTTGGACGTCGCCAGCCGAGAGCTCCTTGGACAATTTCTCGATATCATTCACATATTTTATGCCCAGATCCTTAAATTCATCCTTCTGTAGGTCGAGCATGGCCCACAGCAAGACGTTTATGGTGTCGCTTCTCTCCCTGAAATGAGGTTTCACAAATGTCTTGAACGGTTTGATATAGCGGCCACTTGAATCAAGCAACATAAAGGACCGTACACTCTTGATGTACGCTAGTAAAATGTCTACAGTAGCCACACTTGCATTAAGAATCTTTGATTCAAACTCCTGCAAAAAAGTGTATATGATCTTGTTGTAATTCCTTGCCTTGTGTTTATTGTTTCGAAGGACCTTCTTCAGCTCTAAAATTGTTGGGATTGACGCTGGGTAAGAGTCGATAACAATATTGTACATTTCTCCTATTCTGATCTTAATGAAAGAATCCTCAAAGCATTCGTAAACAGTCGTCGTTAGACTATGGTCATCCTCAGGACAGCCTAACAACTTGGCAAAATGACTCCAATACGTCTCAATAAATAAATTGAAAACCTCCATAACAAGATACCGGTTCTTCCATTTGCCAGTCATATGTTTTTGACACATTAGCGATATTTTCTCCACCATGATATCAAGAATGACATCATTAGGGGACAGGTTTTGTGCACTACTCTCTCCGATCCAGTTGCTATACTCTTCGACCAAATCAAGATCATCATTAAGGATAAGTGATCTCATTGCCACAACAAGCGAATCACGGAAGGGTTTATTATTGCTTATAACATAATGCCGCAGTGTATTGATAACAGTGGGGAATTGTTCACTTAGACCTCCGATAAACGAGCAGGGAAACTGTAATCTCTTTTCTAAGTTGAGGATATCATTCAATTTTATCTTGTTGTCGTCACTGAAGCTGTCCATTTTGACCAGATACTCATCACGAACAATGTCCATATAATAGTCCGCCAAAAGTCGTACAAATTCAGGTGTGTGTATTTCGGATATTCTTCGTATACAATTCTTCAGTCTTAAGGAGGGTGGTCTATTTTGATTTCCAGTTGGGCGCATCCACATCAATATCAAATTAAGATCATCTGCGTATTCATCCGTCGGAAGGTACGAATATAACTGTTGCTCCGTGGTCATAATGGGAACTATATAATTATCAATTGGGGGTACGTGGCCCTAGTTATGCGTCTATGATTGAAGATTATCTTATCTTTTGGGAGATGTATCACATCTCTTCAAATGGACTTTCTTCCTGAACCCTGGTGTCTCATTTTTTTGTGTACGTTTTGTTAAGCCCAACTATTAGAAGCGGCGCCTACGTCCGTCTCTGTAATTGACAATACTAGTTCTTCCATGTACAAAAACTGGTCAACTTCGCAGCTATATGCTGAATAGCTATATACATCATGGTATGTGTCCATTTTACAGTTTGCTCACTCAGAGTTACATAGCACTTAATATGTGTAACTCTCTCCTATAGACACCCGATACTAACAACACGGTACATATCTGACCAACAAACAGACAAATAGCGAGGAGGAGAGACAAATAGAGAAGTTTATCTCATTAACCGAGTGCACTAATAAACTTGCACGGAAGTATCTCAATCGCAACCACTGGCATATAGATTATGCCCTTAACGATTATTATGATTCGGAACTGGGAGGATTTGTTGATACCCCTCCTCAGAATATAAAATACCCCGATGAATTGATTCAACTTTTCAAGAAATACGCAAATGGAGAGCGCGATATTGGAATGGATGGTGTTATCGAGTTTATTGACGATCTTGGCTTGCAGTTGGAAGACTTAGTCACAATTTGTCTAGCGCAACTGCTGGGATGGAAGAAACTGACAGATCCAATTTCCGAGGAGCAGTTCCTTTCTACATGGTATATGCAAGGATGTTCTCACATTAGTGAAATGAAAATGGTAATGGCAGATATAGAGAAGAAGCTGTATTCGGATCGTAAATATCTGAGTGATGTTTACGACTACACGTTCGATCTGATCTTAGATAAGGGCAAGACCACATTAGAAATGGAGACAGCGATCGAATACTGGAAATTATTCTTTTGTCAAGATCTGGAACGTGATGCAGTGCTTAAAATTGATCCCAAGCTATTCTCTGATTGGATTATATTTCTGGAAACGAACCAGCACACTGGGATTTCAAAGGACACATGGCATATGATTCTCGTTTTCTTTGAAAAATTGCCTTCATTAAAGGATGTTGCTGAGAAATATGACGAGAACGACGCATGGCCGTTCATTGTGGATGAGTTTTACGAATATCTTCAAGATACCAGAGGTATATGACCAATGATAGAAGCATGTACTTCTACAATAGACATACATTACATATAAATAGTTGACAATTATGTAGCAATTTCAGTTCTTTTTGTTAGTTTGACTGATGTTTTCGAGATCTGAACGGTTGTGCTATCGTAATACAACTGTACCAGTTTGTTCCATATCGTTACCAATTCATAACTTATGAACTATACTACCTTTAGGCCCTTAATTGTCGAAGTCATGTGACCTAAAAGGAGCTTTGAAAAATTTTCGCCGCGCAGCTCAATGAAAATTTGTAGCTCATCTCATCGCAAGAAAAGTATAAGCTAACACAGGAGTAAAACAAAAGGGACTTTATTCTTTTCCTATTGAACTGATAATTAGATCACATTCACACCCAGCAAACTAATAATCACACCACGATGGTTAAATCATATCAGCGTTTCGAGCAGGATGCTGTATTCGGTGTCATTGACTCCAACGCTAACTGTGTCTGGATTCCTCCAACATCAACTGAAAGATCAACCAATCCAGGTAAGGTGATCACAAGTGCTTTGGAGAATGTTAACATATGGAATGTTAAGACGGGAGAGCTAGAAAGTTTTCTAACAGATGGTATTCCACTTGGTTCCATCGATTCAAAGTCTACAAAGCCAGCCGAGGCTACTTATCTGAAATACCACAAGGAGACCACCCTTTTGGCTGTTGGTTATGCTGACGGTGTTATAAAGGTATGGGATTTGATGTCTAAATCTGTCCTTTTGAGTTTCAACGGTCATAAGTCTGCCATTACTGTGCTACAATTTGATGTAACAGGTACTAGACTGATTTCTGGTTCAAGAGACTCAGACATCATTGTATGGGATCTAGTTAGTGAAGTTGGTTTGTTTAAATTGAGATCTCACAAGGACAGTATTACCGGTCTATGGTGTGAGGATGAGAACTGGTTGATCAGTACTTCCAAGGATGGTTTGGTTAAGATTTGGGACTTGGCGGTTCAACAGTGTATCGAGACACACATTGCCCACACCGGCGAGTGTTGGAGTTTAGGTATCCACAACGATTTTGTAGTTACGACTGGCTCTGACTCCCAGGTTAAGATCTGGCAGTTAGATCTCGAGAAACCAGCTGGTTCAAAACTGACAGAGAAGGGTATCCATGAGAAGCAGAGTAAGCAGAGAGGACTTGATATCCAATTCACCACAAGTTCTGACGGTGTGACCTTTTTCTTTATTCAAAACGCTGACAGGACAATCGAAGTGTTCAGAATTAGAAAAGAGGAGGAAATCGCCAGAGCTATAAAGAAGCGTGAGAAGAGACTAAAGGAGAAAGAAATGTCTGATGAGGAAATTGCTCTCAACATTCAAAATTCGTATGTTTCGTTGGCAATGCACTCCTTCCAGTTGATAAGATCTGCGTACAAGGTCAAGTCGGCTGCCTGGACATATGCCACCCACTCTAAGCTAGAGATGGTCGTCACTACTTCTAGTAATACTATTGAATACTATTCTATTCCATATGAAAAAAGAGAACCAACACAACCAACTCCAAACAAGCCACACACTATCGAGTTGCAGGGTCTAAGAACTGATATTAGAGCTATTGATGTTAGTGATGATACTAAACTCTTAGCTACTGCATCCAATGGTCTATTAAAGATTTGGAATTTGAAGACCAAACTCTGCATTAGAACGTTTGAGTGTGGATTTGCACTAACATGTAAATTCTTACCAGGTGGTCTCCTTGTTATTGTTGGTACCAGAAATGGTGAACTGCAATTGTTTGATCTAGCATCATCTACTCAGATTGAGAATATCGAAGATGCTCACGATGCCGCTATTTGGTCTCTAGATATTACCAACGATGGTAAGAGATTGGTCACAGGTTCAGCTGATAAGACTGTTAAGTTCTGGGATTTTGCCTTAGAGGAGGTCCTTATCCCAGGGACAACCAACAAATTTATGCCAGCATTAAGACTTCATCACGACACGACGATGGAGTTGAACGATGACATATTATGTGTGAGACTTTCACCTGATGACAGGTATTTGGCTGTCTCTTTATTGGACAATACTGTCAAGATCTTTTTCATGGACACTATGAAGTTTTTCCTGAGTCTTTATGGTCACAAACTTCCTGTCCTTTCCATCGATATTTCTTTTGACTCAAAGCTCGTCATTACTTCCTCAGCTGATAAGAACATTAAGATCTGGGGTCTAGATTTCGGTGACTGTCATAAGTCCTTGTTTGCCCACCAGGATTCTATCATGAATGTCAAATTCGTTCCAGAGTCCCACAACTTCTTTAGTTGTTCCAAGGATGGTCTGGTTAAGTACTGGGATGGTGATAAATTTGAGTGTATCCAGAAGCTTGCTGGCCATCAAAGTGAGGTATGGGCCCTTGCTATTGCTAATGATGCATCTTTTGTTGTCTCTACGTCTCATGACCACAGTATCAGAGTCTGGGCGGAGACCGAAGATGAAGTTTTCCTAGAGGAGGAGAGGGATAAGGAATTAGAGGAGCAGTACGAGGACACTCTGCTGAACTCGTTAGAGGAAGGTAATGGTGACGATGCATTCAAGAAGGATGGCGGTGATGGCGAAACTCCTGATGACCAGGTGACAGACGTTCATAAGCAGACAGTTGAGTCCTTAAAGGCGAGTGAACGTCTTATGGAGGCACTAGACCTAGGTATTGGTGAGATCGAGAAGGCCGAAACCTATAAGAAGGAAATGAAACAATGGAAAAAGAAGAAGAATGGTGAGCCACCTATTTCCCCACAGGGTAACGCTATCCTATTAGCAATCAACAAGAAACCTGCCGAGTATATTATGGACACGCTTGCTCGTATAAAACCCTCGCAGATTGAGGATGCTCTACTGGTTTTCCCATTCTCCTATACTTTAAAATTCCTACAGTTCATTGATATTGCTCTGGCTGACCCAAAACTATCAGGTAACTACCTTCCATTGATATGTAAAAACCTGTTCTTCATTATCAAGACCAACCAAAGAGAACTTGTTAGTCAGAAGAACGAGTCCCTGAAGTTACAGATTACTAGAGTGAAGAACCACTTAAGGAGTAAACTACAGCAGAATGAGGACGACCTTGGTTTCAACGTACAAGGCCTGAAATTCATCAAACAACAGTGGAACCTGAAACATAACTTTGAGTTTGTTGACGAGTATGACCAGATGAAGCAGGATGAGAAGAATAACAAGAAGAGAGTCTTTGAGACATTTGTGTAAGTCGCATGTGTATGTAGGTATGTACACCTTTCTGTATAAGAGATAAATATAAAAAAGTAATAATAAACTATAAGAAAGATATCTAAAGAAATTGTGGTGAGGTCGACGTTGAGCTGTTCGAAGTTATCAGCATTAATCGCGGCATAATTCATCTGAGTAGTTGGGATCAGGGGAGCCTAGATGGGTTCAGGAACAGGGGCTAACTTTAGAGGTCCCTGGTTTGGAACGACACCTGTTGAGGTATGGTTATCAGGAATTCCAGTTACAATAACAGTGGCCTGCAACCATCTTGTTAAAAGGTTTTTTGATCAACAGTAATGTCGGCAAGTGTTTCGATGACCGTCCCGCGTGCAACAGTGATGTGATATATGTTGGTCGTAGCTCGATCACGGCAGCTGGTAGCTGGAAGTTCTACCGTAAATCTAGTTACGGCAATACAACTTATTTTCTTTTGCCCGTGTTTTCTCTGGTGTTAATGATCCTGGTTCGTAACTTGTACGAACTGTATTGTTTCTTTTGTCTCTTTGAACTTTGCGGCATAATGGATCGTTACAAAACACATAACCGTAAGTCAGTGTGTAATAAATAGTAAATAATGATGTATAATAAATAATAATGATGTATAATAAATAATAATGTGTTAAATTTATTTAATGCGTATGTGGACACGTCGTTAATGAAATCAATCCGTTGTGTAACGGACCTTTAAATCGGATGTGAGTGAAACGGCGTGCCAATGTGTCGTGAAGAATGTCGTCAATGTGTTTGAATAAGGGAAGAAGAGGTTAGGAGATGAATGATTAGTATGGATGAATGTGGGAATAATGGAGATATTATCAATGATGTTTAGGCCCACTTACCAAGCAAGGCCATTAGAGCGGCCCCGCAGCACATAATGAAATATGCGGCAAGCATCCTTCTGAACCCGTCTGGTCCCTTGAATTGGTTGGAGTATAGGAACTCATGAGCCATTAGCTCGACCAGACCTGTGTAGACTAGAATACCGGAAGAAATGGAGTCAAAGACACCGTTAGTAATCAGTGCGGTTCTGGAACCTGGCAAGAAGGAGTTTCGCACACCTATTCCGATGGCTGCTGCAATCGGGGATGTGCATGTGAATGCGGCCCCCATTATCCATGGCGTGTATCGTTTGCTATCAGGCCAAGGAGTTTCGGCAATTCTTGTACCGAGACCCAGACCCTCGAACATCTGGTGGAATGTGAGGACGATGAAAAGCGTTTCAAACTCCTCTCCAGATACGGAAAGGGAAAGACCCACAAACACAGAGTGGAAGATGATACCAAACTCCAGGATGGTCACGGAGAAAACCTGGTTTAAATACTGCTCCATCTCCTGGTGTGTCACTGGGGCCCCGGTCCCCAGCTCAGAAACGTCCTGGTGATCCTCATCGTGACCGTAGTGGTTCTTTCCTGGAACAGACTGCATGCGGCTCATTTCAGCCGGCTGGTATCTGCCCATTTGGGCCTCGATATCCCCCTTGTACTCGTCGATCTCGCCCATGTTTCCGTGAGAGGTGACCTCGTACCCATGCTCGTTGAAGGTGGAATCCTTCTTGTCGGTGAAACTGGACGGGGTGTCCATCACGGCGTTAGAAACCTCGCGGTTGTATATCACCTGGACATTGCTGTTGGGGTTAGCGGCCCTGTCCGCACCGAGAGAGTCCAGACTCATCTCGTCATCAACATCCCCAAGAGAGCTCACGGACTGGCTCTCATCGCCGTGGTCGTGCGGGTCACCGCCCATTGCCTTGGTCACGTAGTAGTGTGTGACAATCTCTGTGAAAAACAGCAGGAACAGCGACATCAAACATATACCAAAGGCCCAGGGGTACTCGGCGAATGTCCCACCGAGACAGTCGTTCCCCAGCGCCTCCGAGGCTGGTTGCAGCAGATGTATAAACGCCGTCGCGACAATTACACCAGAACCAAAGAACTTGGCAATAAAGAAACACCAGTCTGGTAGCCTAATGAAGGAGTAGCGCGACGACAGAATGGGGAAGTACACACCGAGACCGGAAGATATCAGTATAATGAACACTGCGAGGATACGCAGACTTTGGTGGCCATTGTAGGTAGAAACGGTCTGGCACGTGTCTCCTACAGCATCTCTGGGAATCAGTTCTATCATAGCTAGTGTCAGAGTAACAACGTGATCGAATATTATAACCACAACTATATTATGTTGCTGTTGCTTTCTTTATTATCTACAGACGTATAGCGGTTTGCTCTGTTAATTCTCACAAGAAGACGAAAGAGGGTCCCAAGGTCCAAAGCCAATAATTAATTAAATACGATATACAGTACCTCCAAGACCTAATATACATATACAACCTCTAGCATCCGCATTGTGCGGCCGCCTCATAATTGGCGCCATCTGCGGGCAATTGGGACCTTTGTCCCTCTCCCTCTGTCTCTCTGTCTCTCTCTCTCTCTCTCTCTCTCTTTCCTTCTCTCTTTCCCTCTGCCACGAGGCACTGAGATCCGGCTGCGCTGACCTCGACGGTGGCGGTGTGGCGTGGCGCTGGAATCCACGAGGGAACAGGCAGCGCGTGTCTGCGGGCTGTTCTCTGCGGGCTTTTTTTTCTTGAGGGGCCCCGCGCCGCTGTGACCTCGACGGTTGCCGTATCCACAGACAGTGCCGCAGTGGCGTGGTTTGGGTGGGGGGCACCGCGGTGCACGGCACCGTCGAGGTTATGTAATTATGTGTCACGTGCGTCATCTGTCAAAAAACTGTGTTTGTTGGGGAAATGAGGGGTCTGATACCGGTGCCCCGCCCCCACTACAACTCTATTTCCAGGGGTCGAAGCTCCTATGTCTCCAGGGGTCGAAGCTCTGATGTTTCCCGGGGTCGATGCTCTTATATTTCCCCGGGTCCTTGTTCCTGTACTTTCAACTGTTGCCGTAAAGTATACACACATCTCACACTATTATGGTAGCATAATATTGTTCTAAGGGTATGGGGAATATATAGGGATGGGAGGTATATAGTTACACAGAGTCCAGGTCGCTGAAACTTGTTGGTGGCGATGGGGTGAGGAGTAGCGCGCTGGCGTTTCCGTTTCGGTTGCCTGGCCGGCTGGGCGGTTGCAGCAGACCGTACTGCTCAAACTCGCGCGAGAGTTGTTCGTCCATCTTAGACAGCACGTATCCGCGCTTATCGCGGTCGATATTCTGCTTCGCTGGACTGGTGTTCACGTAGCTTGTATCGCCGTCCGCACCAGCTGCACTACTACTGTTTGGCTTGGTTACTGCACTTTCAAACTTGTGGCCAGCGGCACACATCATCTTGGACCGGTGGTTCTGCAGAGAGCTCTCCTTCGTGAATCGCTTCCCGCACGCGCAAGACCAGGTCTTGCCCAGATGTGTCTTTGTGTGTCTTTGCAGGTCGTGATTGCGCACAAACGATTTGTCGCACCCTGGGTGATCACACGAGTATGGGCGGTCCTGCAAGTGCGTTTGGATGTGCGAGCGGACGTTGTAACGGCGCTTGAATACCTTGCCACAACCGGGGAACACACACTTGAATAGCTTGTCGGGTAGCTCTTTCACGTAGTGGTCAATGCTGCCTGGTGGCAGCGTAGTTGGCTTCCGCGTGATTTTGGTAGGGCTGGGTGTGTACTCCATTGGGTTGGGCAGGTGCACAGTTCCATCGACATCTCGTTCAACAAGTGTTTGCTTGACAGGTGTGTGCTGGAAAGTAGCCTTGTGCGGCATCTTGCACTTGACAGGTGTGTTTTCACTGGAGCCTGGGATAGTTGGGAGGCCGATGCTTGAAGGCAACGATAGACCAAGTCCCATGAGTCCGGCGCTGCGGCGACCTTCGGACTCCTCTGGCTGTGGAATTGTCGACGCGGTTGATAGGACGGATTCCTTCTTGTTGTGTGACCGAGGCTCGGGGCTCAGTAGATCCGACTTTATAGATGGCGGCGTGAAGGGTTGCTGTGGTGGAGCGGCGCCATTGACATTAGCATTGTCATCGCGTTTAAACAGTCGGCGTGCTTGTTGTTGTGGAGACCCCTCAAACTCGCTAGAGTACGGACTTCTTGTCGGGCTCTTGAAGCCAGAGTGGAATACAGGTGGAGGTGGAGCAGTCACATAGTCGCTCTCCAGCTGTAGATTAGGAATCTGCATGTTTCGACCACGATTGTGGAACCCCTTTGATGGGGACCCATTTATGGCATTGCTCGACATCGAAGGTGATGATGGAGCTGGTGGCGGAAACTGGTACGTCCCGGTAGCGGAATTGCTTGTGATAATCAATTTTTCATCCTCCGCAGATCGTCTGTTGCTCATGCGCGCCGGGGTCTGCATCGACTGGGCAGGAGATACCACCGCCGGAGGCATCCTCAATGGCGACGAGTTGCTTGAAGAAACATACTTTTGAGTAGTCACTTCTTGGTTATCCAGCACCTGTTGTAACTTCTCCTGTTGCATCTGATTCTCGCGCAGCTGCATCTCTAATTTTCTATTTACCTCTTTCTGCTTCTCCAATTCTAGGCGGAGAGTCTCTTGTTGGTTGAGAATCAGTCGACTCAACTGATCGTTAGTGGAATTGCTAGCTTTGTTACCACTCATCATGGCCGAAGGGTTGTTTGTGGTCATACCGTATTGGTTCCCCTCAGTAGAACCTGGACTGGCGTTAGGCATATTGTTCAACATGTTTGTGATATTTGGATCCTTTGATATATCCTGTATTGTTCTTTGTATACTTGATATGCTAAGAGTTTTGTTGTGATTGGCAAAACCAAAGATGGCTGTACCACTGAGACCTCGCTTGTGGGCCATGGATGGCTTTTTGCTGTGCTGCAGCTGAAACTGCTGAGGAGAGGTGAGGATATTCTGTCTCCAATCAAACTCGTTATTCTCATTTGCGGGAGCAAGCGGTATATCCAAATCCTTCAGCTCTTGTGTTAAAAGATTGTCAATATCATGGTAATTGAGGTCGAAGTTGCCCACGCTGTCAGAATTAGCACCTTGAGGTTTGCCCTGTGCGGTGGCTGTGAAGTCGTTCGGCTTAGAGAAAGCATCAACATCAAATCCACCGTCAACCCCACTTGTATTCAAGAATGATTCATCTGTGTGTTGTTGGATGTAACTTGGAGGTTGAAACATGCCATTGTTAGCTCCATTACTATCACAGTTTAAGTTCGGATTGGCAACAGAGCTCTGTGGAGTTATTAGCCAAGAGTCAATTTCAGAGTCCATGGTATTCCAATCTTATATGTTTGAGTTAAAATCGTTTCGATAAGAATGGGAAGGGGCAACGTATATGTTCTGAGCGAGTGTCTTGTCTGTTTTGAGTATAATATTATTTGTTGTTGTGAGGGAAAGTTACCGATATCCGAGAGTAGTGCTTCTAGTTCGTCGTTATTATCCCTGAATAAAGAAATGAGTGAATGGCAATAGATTTGCAAGAATATGGTTCGAGGGTACGGACGAGTGGTTATTTATTATACTGGTGTCTCCTTTTTAACAGATTAGGAAAGGAATGGGTAACTTGGGGTTGTTGTTGTTGTTTTTAACAAGGAGTAATATGTATGTAGTAAATTCAATCAAAAGTGAAGAACAAAATAGAAGATTCCCCTTCTCAGCAAAATTGTTACGGTAATCCAAGTCCCTTTGTTACTCTTGTCCCCCCCTCCAGGCCCGAGGTAGTAAAACATGCTTACGATTAATGAGACACTTTAATTTATTTCCCAATCCGATTGTTTTGCTATTACCCCATTAGGCGAATATCGGTTCCTCGTCCAACAAAGAGAAAAATGCTTCGAATTCTCCGTGGTCCTGGCCAAAAAAAAAAATATGCACATATTTCAGATCACGTGATGGTAGAACAAAACACACGTGATACAGGCGGCAGGCGTACCTATTTCAGTACGTTCACAACAACATCAGCTTGGTTTTCTTCATGGGAAACGGACTATTAGAGACTCCCTGTTCTTGTCCATTCTCACTGAGTTCATTTTAAAACTAAAGTCCAATTGCTCCTGTGGTAATGAGTGTTGAAATATGTTGTTTAATTCATTTGTATCTATTCTTGAGGTCTCATTCGAGAGCAGGGCAAACGAGACATGAGCTGAAGTCGAAGTGAGCAGGAATTCTAGTTCAGCGGCAGATTGCTTGCAGCTGGACGTTACTAACTGAGTCAGTTGCGAGACATGCCTCCTTATTACCTCGTCCTGCACAGGTAGCACAAGAAATATATTCCCGTCGTTGGTTATGGACCTTAGAGCGTGTGGTTTACTTTTCAGTTTTGCCTCAAATGGTCTTAGATCGCTCTGCTCTATGGAGTTTTGTAGTGTTTTGTAGAATTTCTCGCGGTCGTCTATACTTTTAAACTTGATGTTAGAGGATAGCGACATGTGTAACGGCATCGGTGAGCCCAATTCCGACCAGAAAAGTGGTCTGAACCTACTGTTCGTTATCGTATGTTGTTGGAGAAGCGTGTTACACACAGAGACCAGACGATCCAGTTTTACGCGGTCCCGCCGCGCTAAGCGCCAATCTGCGTACACATAAGTACTCCATGTTTGAATCTGTGATAGACGCATCTTCTCGCTCGGAGCTCTGGGTGATATGTGGTATTTGTTTAGAACCTCGCTCGGAATTTCTGGGAGGTTGTTTGCAATGTTGTTTAACTCTTCGGGTTCAGAACTGCTACTTTCCGACGATGACGATGTGTAAGTCTCCCTCAAAAGATCCATTTCAATAGTGTCTTGTTGCAAAGCGTGGTACTGCGACACTATGATACTAGGAATAAACGGCTTCAATAGCAGTAACAAAAGACCTGGTGCTGAGTAATAGCCGTGCAGGGACCCCTGTTGCACCCCGCGTCTTACAATGATGGCTGCGCTATCGGTGGTACCTCTTACTGCTGCGCGTACTGTGGGTGAAATTTTCATATGCTACACACATCGCCTCTCTTTGTTTCCAGTGGAGCGAGGTTCTGCGCCCACTCAACCGTTTCTGACGTGTGCATAACACGATCTCGCAGGACAGATAGCATGTGAAAAGGGGAATGTTCGTGTGTTGGGTGCTGCCAGTTGTATTAAATTAACCCGTGTATAGTCCTACTGTACTTCTTTTCCTTCTTGTAATCTGTTAAAAAAAAGTGTGAGAAAAAGAATAACACATACAAAAGACAATTAGCAATGCCAAGCACAGAAAAATACACAAGGACCCATTCTAGGTCACACTCAAGATCTGGTTCCAGTTCCAGTTCCAGAAGACCTTCTATTACCAGGAGTAGGTCTTCCCAAAGACTTATCCGCACCATCAGTTTTGACAGAAATGAGGAGATGGCTGTCGATATTAGCGACAATGAACTAGACCTAGATAAGGTGAACGATTCACTGTCAAAGTTAGGTGTCGCAGAAGCAGAAACTACGTCGACAGAACGTGAGATGCCAACTCTGAGCGGTCTCAAGGTTGCTATTGGCTCTAGTAATCCAAAGGGGCATTACAGCACAGAGTACATCGAAATCCCGTACGTCAAAGCCACCATTGACTCTACCTTGCCCCAAGAGTACTTTAAGACTGATATAATCAATGCTGCACACATCTTGCGTATCCCTAAATGGTATTCAAAGAACTCAGCCCAATCGAAGCTGGACCCAACAAAGCTTATTCTGACCAAGATATCGGGCGCTATGACGAACTCTATCTTCCGCGTAGAGTATCCAAAACTTCCATCGCTCTTGTTGAGAGTCTATGGAAGTAATAATGATACTATTATCGATAGAGAGTATGAATTGCAGGTTCTGGCAAGACTATCAATTAGAAATATTGGGCCTTCATTGTACGGTTGCTTTGAGAACGGAAGGTTCGAACAGTATCTGGAGAATTCAACCACATTGGGGAGAGATAACATACGGGACTGGAAAACCTCCCAGAGAATTGCAAGAAGAATGAAGGAGCTGCATTTCGGTGTTCCTCTATTACGTTCAGAGATTGAGTCTGGACCAACATGTTGGTTGAAGATTGGAAAGTGGTTGGAGATATTAGAAACCGAAGGTAAGGAATGGGTTGAAAACGATGACAATATCAAAAAGGCATTCAACTGTAATAACTGGAGCCAGTTTAAAAGCAGTATACATGCGTACCACGTGTGGTTGTATACCCAAGGTAAGAAGGCCCCTCCAGTGGTGTTCTGCCACAATGATGCTCAGTATGGTAATCTGTTATTTACAGCGCCAGTTGTGGATACGCCAATAGACGATAATGCAGGACAACTTGATAGTAGTGCAACCTCCATCTCCTCGGCCACTTCCAGTGCATCACTATTCCCAACTAATTCTGGTGTTGTTGTTGACCAGATCATTAACCCCACCAGACAAGAACAGAGTCAGGACTCTAAATTGGTTGTTATCGACTTCGAGTATGCGGGTCCAAACCCGGCTGCATATGACCTTGCCAATCATTTAAGTGAATGGATGCACGATTACAGTGGTGCCCGTCCATACCAATGTAAAGCAACATCTTATCCAAACAAGGAACAAGTATTGAACTTTCTTTACGCATATGTTTCCCATCTACAAGGTGGTGGTAGAGAGAGTAGAAAAATTAGTATTGACAAAGATGTCAAACATCTTTATAATGCTATCATTAGGTGGAGAGCTACGGTCCAGTTGTTCTGGTCCATTTGGGCTGTCCTACAAAGTGGTACCTTGGACAAGAACAACAGTGACGAAGAAATTGTCAAGGAGAGTACTGGTCCAAATGGTGAGGTTTACATCATAAAGACAGAGGATGAGGCTGATGTATCATTTAATGTCGACGATGGGGAGGACATCGACGAAGATAGTGCAACAGAAGGTGTGAATGTTGACACATTCGATTACATTGGCTACTGCAGTGATAAAATAGCCGTATTCTGGTCAGACTTAGCTGGGTTGGGCGTTGTTGACGATACTGCTTTCATTGCTAACTCTGCAGCATCTCTCGACGTCAATTTCATATAGACAACCAAATAATTCTAACCAGTCGTGGCTTTAGAACCTACAGAATTGCTAGTTTCATCCGCAACAGTCTGGTGAATAGGCGGGTCATGTACATATTTATATTATTTTTTAAATAACAACAGTAATATTCTGCATAAAGAATGGCGAGACTGCGTTTAGGCTGACAGCGCGTTACGCGCCTTACGAAAACAAATGCATTTCCTGTTTGATATTAGTAAGGCTGCTCCGGTGGGCGGTTATTAAGAAAGTTATTTACGTTACATAGTCAGCGCTGCAACTGGGTAACCTTATGAGTATCTACCCAAACTTTAACAACTACTTTCAATGGACTATAGACGTGCCCAACGAAATTTAGTCCTCATTAATGAGAATAACGATATTAGCGACAACCCCACCGAGGGCCACGACGATACAAAATTTGCGGAAGATGAAGACAACATGATAAGTACACAAGTGCCGTCAATAAAATTTTCACAGTCATCGGTGTCATCCGCTGATGGTAGTGTCAAGTTGAACTCTAGTACCATGAACTCCCCAGTTAAAGAGTTGCCAGTAAAACTTGGCAATGATGCTGAATATTCAGAGGCACCTCATCTACAGTCATTAAAAGAAGTGGACCAAGAATTAGCAAATAATAATGAGCACATAACCAACCCAGATATATCCACTTCGAAAAAGGATGCAAATGCTACAGATGGAGTGTTTATTAGCACCCAGATTCAAAGCCGTTTGGATGACATCGAAGAAGAGAATGAGATGAAAGGTAAACTTACCCAGTTCAGGTTTGCTCCAACAAGTCCTGACGAACATACCAACCCCAAGAATACAGTTGAACTAAGACGCCCAGCTGTTAGAACAAGCAGAAAAAATAAGGATGATAACCCTACAAAACGTCGAAAGAACAATAAGGACAGTAGCAACGTACGTTCCCAAAGTCTCCTGGAGAGATTATCGGGGAAGCACAAAAAGGTCCAAGACATCCTAAAGACAAAGTCTAAGAAACCAAAAAAAGGAAAAGTAGAAGTCGAAAGGTATGATGTATATAATGCTGAGGAATGGAAGAAAATCAGCTCGTCCATCCTTCTAAACTTCCCTAAAAGTAGCACACAAGATGTGAAAGATGTATTCAGTTATTTGTACGGTAAAGAAAGTACAGACAATATGTGGCAATCATCCCAGCAACCTCCTATCGATCTTATAACGAGACAGTCTTCTTTAAATGAAAGGATTTCACAATTAACAAACTATTCTCAAGAGACGGTTGGTACTATGCGTTTATTATCGTTATCCCAAGTGATGGAGGATAATATAAGTCCTGATGAAAAAAGTTTGGAGGTTATCAGGATGGAAAAGGCACAGTCTAACGACTCAAGTGAAGCAAGCATCTACGTTACTCAGGAAAATGTCAGACCAGAACTGAATGAGAATGATTCAACAGAGCTAAAGATAGTGGATGTCTTGGAATATGATGGAAAGAAGGTGAGATCTACGGCAAGGGAGATGATTTCTCCTTCGGCAATAAGTGATAGTGAGAATGATGCACCAGTATACATTACTGGTGAGCAGTACTACAATTCCCAACAAGATCATTCGAACATGCGAGACTTTGAAAATAATCGATATCATGATGATAATGTGCCAAAAATTACAGATTCTGTAGATGAGGGTGATTCTATCATCCCTGATAGCATGGATGAAACAGACTTTGTTTTTCCTGAGGTAACACTAGCGGATATAGAGCAATTTAAAAAATCGCTGGTACCAGTGCTCGAACCGCCTAAATCAATCCCATCGTTGTGCCATCGTGGTAGTAAGTTGAGTGATGACATTATTGACCTTACACAACAGTCATATAAAGCTGTCAGTAAACTTGTTTCCCCTTTGAAGACAGATCTCGTTCGGACAAAAGAAACTGAAGGAGATTCTCTCCCTGTACAAACTAGACAGAACAGTGATTATATTCAAGTACCGGCTACTCAGACATCGACCCTGGGAACTGCGACACTACAAAATTTCGCAGATACCAGAAAAAATTCATTCACTATTCATGCGCGACTCCCGGACCATGTATGTCAGTATATCAAAACTAACCACCTACCTTTCGTTCTGCCAGAAACTCGGGAAGAAGGTAAGAACTCGTCTAACTTGGACGATGAGATAATTTACGACTCGGATTATAGCGATCCAAGTGGGAACCCTCCACTCACAGTACTTGACGTCGGATGTTCTGAGATCCCCTCGCGCCCACCACCGATATATTCGCCTGTAAAGAATAGTGATAGTGGCATAGCTTCTCAATCCGCACAGGAACTGCGGCAACATATTCGCGACATCGGCCTCAAGCCAGCCAGAACTAAGACACAAATGGTGGAATCTTTGGAGGTTGCATCGCAGGTTCTCTCTCAGGGCAATACTCCTTCGATCAGCACCAGGCAGGATATGTATAATCATTTATCCCGTCTACTGAAGCAAACCCCGGTGCTGTTAGAAAAGGCCAGAACTTACCAACCAATACTGATGGAGGATTTTATCTCGGATATGGTGGAGCAGGATCCCTTTGTGGAGCGCATCGACGAAACAACTATACAAGGATGGGCTGATGATAATGGTGTTAGTCTTAAGAGAAGTTAGAATTGGAATGAAGTCGTCACAATCTATTGATTCCTCGGCGCTATATATGTATACATATTCTTTATAAACGCAATATATAATGGACATTTAGTGAACTGGCACAGAAGATGGCGCAGAACCAGAGGCGAAAATAATAATGTTCAAAAAATGTGTGGAAAGAAGTGCAATGCGATGAGGATATCTTGCCGCTGCGTTGTCATAGGAGAATGAGAGGTAACCATGTTCACTAACCAGAAAAGAAAGTAAACTACTAGCACAACACCAAGCCAATCAATGGCATTCCAGCTTTTCCCTTTAGATGAGGATTCATTATATGACCACATATTTGAGCGCTATGTTGAACTTGGCCGCCATTCAGACACACTGAAGCAGGATTTAGGTATCCAAACACGAGATGAAACGACCCTCGAAATAGATATTGAACCCCATCAGATAGAACAACAGCAGTCCCCAACTGGAAAAGGATACAGGAAGAAGAAAAGAGGAAGCAAGCCTGCTGATGAAGAGCGGTACAATATTATTGTCGAGCAATCTCTTACAGACCTCAGTTCAAACGTTTCAAACAATAATTCCACTACAGGATATGTTCTGTGGTCTAGTACACCATTCTTCCTTAAGTGGTTATTGTACAGTGTTGAATCACGTCCGTTTAGAGAAGGAAGTTATGTCAAACTTCTCGGTGATGACATTGGTGAAGATGAGTGTGAAAGCACTATATCTATTCCCTCTCTGTATAGCAATAATGGTAACGAGGGGGATGTTGGCGTGTTAGAACTGGGGACTGGTATATCTCCTCTTTTGGCAAGTGTACTGTGCAATCATGTCAGCGCATACGTATGCACTGACCAACGTGGGATTCTCAATAAACTGAAACATAACCTACGGGAAAATATTTCCCAGATAACCCGCCACGAATGCATCTCACCAGCTCTCGGGATTGAGCCAGAACTTGAGGAGAACGATCAAAGAGGAGAAGAGTCCGTATACCGCACAAGGCGGAAACCACCAGTGTACCTAGATGTGCAAGAGCTGGACTGGGAGACATTCAGCGGACAAACACCCCACCCATACCTTGACAAGCTCTGTGAGACCTGCGAAACTGTCTACATACTGGCAATGGATGTTATATATAATGAGTATTTGATTGAGCCGTTCCTTCGCACACTAACAGAACTAAGGACATACTTTTCCAAGGGTAAAAGTAAGACTACACTCCGCTGCCTTGTAGGTGTGCACCTGCGCTCACAAGACATCGTGACCCAGTTCCTCGAGCATGCTGTCGTAGAGCACCAATTACCTGTGGCATATGTCCATTGTGCAACCGTGGAAGAATCCCGCTACGCCCTGTACCTTATCAGCTAATATCATCGAAGCCTCCTCTTGCGGACATTGCACAGAAATTGTCGTCCGGAACGACGAATGACTGAGATGTGTATGCCACACTCCCAACGCAACGCAACCCAGCCCAGCTCAGCTCTGTCCAACTCTTCTCTTGCTGTTGTTTAGCGATCGGTCGTGCGTCAAAATATAAGCCCCATCGTCGCACAGTGAAAACACTGCACACAGGTCTCTCTCTCTGTGCGGATTTACACCCATTCTACGCCCATTTCTGAGCGACGCCCTCCAGCGCATCGCTGCACACTCTGAAACAAGAAACGCCCCTCAAAGTCGAAAGCCAAGTTTGCCAATCCCAGGCGAGTTTGGCTAGTGCATGTGCTATTGTTCGGCGAATGTGCATCTACATGTATATATACATCTTTGTAAGTACAAACAAGAGGGAAGAGGGGAGTCTCTAGCAGAATCGCTTTCGGTCAAAAGTATTCCACTCTCGGCAAAAGCTACAAGATTAGTGTAAGTAGACGCAACTCTGGACTCTGCATCACATTGTTTATTGCTATTGTTTCTGCATCACATCGTTTACTGCTATTGTTTCTGTTTTTTCGGGTATTACCTTATTTTTTTCTTTACACAGACTCGAAGAACATTCGAAGGGATCTATTCATAGTCGCTTACTGCATCTTATCAGACAGCACCATCCTATTCATTTCCCCATTCACTTTTTTTTGCAACCATTTTATTGTTTTCTAGTTGTGGGCAGGTCGTTCTATTATTACGTTTTTGCTATTCATCTGCTCGGCTGTGGTTATTATTAAATTATTATTTTTTTTGCTCCCGCTGCATTGTCAGGATAGCCGTTCGTTTCGTCCCAACAGTTAGCTTTTAACTACTCCCCTGTTGCATTATATTGGTATCTGGCTTCGTCCAAGAAAAAAGAGAACGTAACACCTATACACAAGTGATACATATTCATACAAGTACAAACGTTTGTACATTACCCTTCACATTTGCACTTATAGATACCGTTTAGTGGACGTCGTGAATTTTACTTTTTTTTTCATACTATTTTTTTCCTAGGGAGGCTTAGGATACACGTTGTAAGGAGGTACAAGTAAAGAGTCCTCGATACAAACACTGCATTATAAACAGCGCAGAAGGCTGCTGTTATTATCTTTCATTTTCGATAAAACAAGAAGCATAAACATACATACCAACGGATAAATGGCCGTCTGGGAACACTTGGAAGTAACCAAGGCGCACGTGGCGTATGCCTGTGTAGGTGTATTCTCAGCGGTGTTCTCCCTGGTGTCTATGTTCATCAAGGAGAAACTGTATATCGGTGAGTCTACCGTCGCTGGTTTGTTCGGAATTATAGTCGGTCCAGTTGCACTGGACTGGTTTAACCCACTGGACTGGGGTAACTCCGACTCTATTACCCTCGAGATCACACGTATTGTGCTGTGTCTGCAGATCTTTGCAGTGGCTGTTGAGTTGCCACGTAAATATATGCTCAAGCACTGGTTGTCGATCGTCATGCTGTTGCTGCCCGTTATGACTGCTGGATGGCTGATCATTGGTCTGTTCGTGTGGATCGTAATCCCGGGACTCAACTTCTCAGCAAGTCTGCTAGTCTCGGCCTGCATCACTGCCACAGATCCCATCTTAGCCCAATCTGTGGTATCGGGTAAGTTTGCCCAGAGGGTGCCAGGTCACTTGAGAAATCTACTGTCTGCTGAGTCAGGCTGTAACGATGGTATGGCGTTTCCATTCATCTATCTGTCCCTAAATCTGATTCTACACCCAGGTAATGCCAGAGAGATCGTTAAGGACTGGATATGTGTAACCATTCTTTACGAGTGCATATTCGGTGCCATCCTCGGTATTTTCATTGGATACACGGGTAAACGTGCCATTAAATTTGCCGAGGAGAAGAACATTATTGATCGTGAATCTTTCCTCGCATTTTACGTAGTCCTTTCTTTCTGTTGTGCCGGTTTCGGTTCTATGCTGGGAGTGGATGACCTGTTGGTTTCGTTTGCTGCAGGTGCTACATTTGCCTGGGATGGTTGGTTTTCCAAGAGAACAGAGGAGAGTAAAGTTTCCACAGTTATCGATTTGCTGTTGAACTACGCCTATTTCATTTATTTCGGAGCTATTGTACCTTGGAAACAGTTCAACAATGGTGACATCGGTTGTAATGTCTGGAGATTGATCATTTTAGCTATTGTGGTTATCTTCCTAAGAAGAATTCCTGCAGTGCTTGTAATGAGGAAATTTATACCAGACATCAAATCCTGGCGTGAGGCGCTCTTCGTGGGGCATTTTGGTCCTATCGGTGTGGGTGCTATCTTTGCTGCTATTCTGTCCAGATCTGAACTAGAGGCCAGTGTTTCCGAAGAGGAGACGCCACTGAGACATCTACCTGCAGAAGGTAGCAAGCACTACCAGCTTATTGCCAGTATCTGGCCAATTACATGTTTCTTCATTGTGACCTCTATTATTGTCCACGGTTCATCCGTCGCCGTAATTACACTGGGTCGCCACTTGAATACTATCACATTGACCAAGACATTCACAACACAGACATTCGGTGGTGGAAAGAGTTCTTGGATGCAAAGACTCCCATCGTTGGACAAAGCCGGAAGATCTTTCTCCCTTCAGAGGGTTGATACTACTGGTAAATTCATTCCTTCGCGGGATGACAAAGAGATGCATAGAACAAGCACAGTTGAAACCAGCGGTGTACCAGTGAGACATGCCGGTGGAATGAGAAGAAGAAAGGAGAAAAAACACAAGGGAAAGCATGGAAAGTTGAGACACAGACATTTGGCTAAGGAGATATTCCACTCTGCCTCGAGAGGCTATAATAATGAATATGATGATGAGTTGAACGACCTTGGAAGAGAGAGGTTACAACGTGAGAAGGAGGCTCGTGCGGCTACTTTTGCTCTAAGTTCCTCGGTGCCATTAGAACCTCAAGAACAGATGAAAATGGAGGACGGTCAGTTCGAGTCTCAGAGTGGTCTCACCGGAGAGTCCTTGTCAGGCGCCAATACCCAGTCCAATACTACCATTGGTGATAATGGCTCTAGGGATGTTAGTCCTGTTACCAGTCCAAATGTTCAGGAGTTACCTGCATATCCAGACTTCGATTCAGACCATGAGTTGTATGATGAAGATGAGGAAGAGCAAAGGAGGCTTCGCTCTAACAGTAATGCATATTCATTCAAACTACATTCCACAGACTCTCCTAACAATGCTCCATATGACAGTGACAAGATAGAATCCCCACTGCAAAAGACCTCCAGTAGCACATCGATGACCTCACTTGAAGCCAGACGACAGAAAGAGATTGAAGAGGGAGAGAAAACTGGTAAGGTTGCGTACGCTGAAGGTGACCAAATCATTATTGAAAATAGACATGGTGAAATTGTCAGCCAAGCTAAATTGGATCAACATCCAGATGATGAAGAGGCCAGCCCTGACAACTTTTCAGGTAGCTCTCTAAGAAAGGTAATATCTGGAGAATCTGCGGTATCAAGTCTAAAGGCTGTGAAGCGTGTTGTTTCTCCATCTTCTATTGCTAGTGTTCCATCAAAGCTCGAGAATGTGATAAAGAAGACAACGAGTCGTCGCTCAAGCAATGGTGGTGCATCCATAACATCAGACAATGATCCAAAACACCATTATCATGCATATAAGATCGATGATTTGTTGATAATTGAGAATGAAGAAGGTGATGTCATTAGAAGGTACAAAATCAATACCCATCAGAATGATGTTCCTGGATCAGGTGTTGTATCAAAGGCGCTTTCTGCCGTCGGTCTGAGAAATCGTTCCAGTTCAAATGCCCAGCAACCTTCGGAAAAGAATCAACAACCCCCAACTCCGGTCGATAAGGCTTCCCCAAGGAAGTTTTCAGCTGGAAATAGAATCTTAACTCCGGCTCCAACCCAGTTCAAC
This sequence comes from Maudiozyma pseudohumilis, assembly GCA_030579215.1. Classification (NCBI taxonomy): domain Eukaryota; kingdom Fungi; phylum Ascomycota; class Saccharomycetes; order Saccharomycetales; family Saccharomycetaceae; genus Maudiozyma; species Maudiozyma pseudohumilis. The sequence goes on from JAKTPZ010000260.1 coordinate 29,489, forward strand.
AACAATAGCCGCATTGCATTTGATAGTCAAGTTCCTAAGTTCTCTGACAGTGACTACACAGACGATGAAACGGACAGTATTGATTACGATGAGGACGACAATTCTAATGGTGATCAATCAAACGGTGACTTCGCATATGAAAGTAGTGATGCATCTGATGATGAGTCTGAAACTGAATTCGAAAGGGAAAGGCGTTTGAATGCATTAGGACACACTGCTGCGCCAAAGAACAAGGATGATGAAGAAGTAGAACCTGTTCCGACCGCCAGTAACGACGGTAGAGCGAGGTCCGAAAGCACAGCACAGAACCTAAAGAATTCATTTGTGAAGAAATTTAGTCTCAAAAAGAGTTCTTGAGCCATGGCATTTTAGTCTATAATTTGCATTAGATTTTGTATAAAGGTGTATACCATGCATTTAAGTAATTTACTTAACAGACATATATTCGTTTTAATATCAGTAGAATAGTGATTATGTTAGTATGCAGATGTTATGTATATATATTTAGAACAAAATACATTTAGTTATTTACATGAATGTTGTTGTTAACTGAATCTCAGAATATCTGTCAAGAATTTTGCGAACTTTTCACGATCTAGTAATGACTCTACCATTTCATCGTCAGCGAATTCCACTTGGGTGTAATTACCACCCAGGTTACGTCCCGTTACACTCGCGTATTGAACAGAATATTTTTCCTGATATTTTAATCTTTTGATTACATGATGATTCATCGAAACAAACTCGTACTCGACATCATTATCGCTGCCTGGATTTGAGGATGGGACATTAAAAGTAATATTTTCAATAATATCCTCGTGTTGGGAATTCGGTAGGTATTTAAAGGAGTCCAAAAAGTCTTTGGCATCTGGTTGATTGAGTAATATACCGTCCTCGTCATATTCAAATATGTCAGATATTTGGTCACGGGAAATCTTATAGTCGTGGGTTGCTTGTGGTGCTTGTAACAAACAATTTTTTGAGGAAAGGACGGTCAGACATTGCGCAGTCTCGAATATTACGTTATTGTTGTCGTCTAATTCCACTAATAATTTAATTGGTGGATTTGTTGATGAGCTTTTGGAGGAGGGAGAAAAGTTCAATTCTACGTAATAGCTGGGCTCTGCATTTATATCGTCGATATTCTCAGTATCATTTGGGAGACTTAATACCTTCTCTCCAATGCTTGCTACATTTGGTTGGAAAATGTGTGCAGATCTACTTGGATTCTCGAGTACAGTACCAAGCGAGATGCTCATAACATGAGATGTGTTAGGGGTAATATTACTTTTTTCTTCCTCGGCAGAAGTTTTGAAGAACTCGTATAATCGATCTATTCTTTCTTCAGTTAGCAGTTCAGATGCCTTTAACTCTTCTGTGTCTTTCTTGATCGCTTCCACTTCTTGTTGTCTTCCCCAAGTCTCATTCTTTGACATCCAATCTAAGCATTCAGTGTCACTGAATGGAAACCATTTCACATTGGAAGAGTCATCACTGACCCACTCTTCAAGCATGGTCGTCCTGAATTCATTGTTGTCCTTTGCCTTGATCCATCTCACGAGTCTTTTAGCCAGGTCTATCCTCTTGTATCCGAATGCAGCGATCTCGTCATCGATGATATCGACGCCAGCAATTCGCGTTATCAAGTTCAGAGCCTCAGCCGGAATGGTGGTATCTGGGTGCCACTCTGCGGTACACACATTGTTCAAGATATTATTCAACGATATTTCAATGAATTTTAGGATCGCTGGTGTGGAAGTAATTTTCAATTCATTCTGTGATAAATTAAGTTGCAATGATAGGTTCGCATCCAGTCTGGAGAGATTTCTCAAGATCTTACCATTCTGTGTCAGAAGCAATAGTTTCGAGTGGCGTTTGGACAGTTTGATAGTCTTTGTTTCCATGTTAGCGAGTCCCTTTGACACATTGCACCCCCAGAGTTTTGTCACTATCTGATCTATCAGTTTGTGCTTCACCAGTCTACTTGATGTAATATACTTGTGTAAGGGATCCACCTTGTTACTGTATGCGCGCAGTTGCTTGATTGTAAATGCATCGCTGAGTTGACTTTCCAACTTTTCGTAGTTCTCTAGTGATATAGTTTTCAGTTCTGGTTTTAGCGACTCAATCGTCTGGAATAACTGATCCAACGATGCAATCTTACTAAACTTAAGTAATTTCTCACCCTCACTGAACAGATCGGGACCCGTTGCATCCTCACTGGCAACGTCTTCTTCCGGTCTGGTTGTACCGTTATTCAGAATAGCCCGTGTGGTCCTCCTTGCCCCCGCTAGTCTCACAGCAGGACTCTCCATCTCGATACCTTCCAGTAATGAGCCGTGACCCGGTCCATGACCAGCCTTCCTGTACTTTTCGAGTCTGTCGTGGCGGTTATTGCCTAGCAGTCCTGCCTCCTTGGGACTCAACACTACGATGTTGGCCTTTGTAGGTTTCAGCTTCTTCCCACGGGTGGAATTGGAGTACCACCTGGCTAGTTGAACCAGTCGTTGGTTAACCTTGCTCATGGTTCGGTGGTGATTTGTGCGGTGTGCCTGTCTTTTTGACTTGTATTGCTCTCTTTGTGCTGCTTTGAGGGATCGAGAGTCCCTTTCCCTTTGAAATGGTGTCTCGTTGTTGTTTTTCAAAAGGCTGGAATTTCTGCTGTCTGGGCAGATTTATGGGAGATATTTGCCCTTATTTTGCCAAGGGTGCGTCTTGAGAAAAATTAAAGTGTTGATAGGCCGCCCTAAAATTTCCGTTGAGTGGTGACTTTAGGAAGGAGGTAGGGGTATAAATTTATAGGTATTGTAGCTTCCAACAAACATAACGATATGATAACTGGCACCTAACAGAAGTGTAAAGCTAATATCCCTATTTAAAATGTGATATTTCCCTCTGTTTATATTGTGTCACGTGATAACAATAGATGGTGTATGGGTGTTTACAACAAGCCCTAATCAATTACATTCAAAACCCTAACTTTACACAAAAACGAAGAGGCCAAAGGTGGTTACCAACCCTAAGAAAAAAACAAAAAAAATAAACTCAGCCCTCCCTGATCTTCAAACTAAACTGCCAACGCCTACTGAAAAAAAAAATTAAAACTAGCACCGATCACCTAGAAAAGCCATCGCCAACGTCAAGACTCAATTGACAGGTCATTATCGCTAGAGCATCATCGCTAGAGCATCATCGCTAGAGCATCATCGCTAGAGCATCATCGCTAGAGCATCATCGCTAGAGCATTATCGCCAAGGCAAATCGCTACAAGGCAGCAACAACAGGCCAAACAATGCAAGCGCAATCCCAATTCAGTAAACGCAAGCGTGCTGCTGTGCAGCGCGTATCGCGGGATGCAGTACGGCGGTACTACGACCTGTATAACAAGGAAGTGACTATCTTCTTCACTGGCAACCAACTGTACGACTACGAGATGCGGTCTTCCCGTGTTCACTCCTGCAGTGAAACCCGTTACTTCGAGGGAAGGAAGGAAAAAGAAGCCCAGGAAAAGGATGAGGATGACAATCCAGGCGGCCATGAGGACGAGGACGACGATGACGACGACGACGACAATAACAGCACAGATGTCGAGATCGGGTGTCTCTGGAGCGCGACCGAGAAGCGTATATTCTTCAGACTACTCTCGCGATGCAGTATCCACCGCGTCCATGAATGGCGGCACATGCTTCCCGAGAAGTCCCTTGTGGAGATATACGAGTACTACCATGTACTGAAGCGCATCACGGAGCATATGCGCCAAAACAAGTCCCTGAGTCTTCTGAAACCGTGGGATCTCCCATTTGCTTACGAAATGGACGAACAGTTTGTGGAGATGGAGGAGTATATGAGTGTGAAGCCGCTAAACAAGTTTGCAGTGGGGAAACCTGATCCTGAGGAGGAGGGTAGCGGGGTGATAGATAGTGAAGGGTCGGGACAAGAGACAGAGCAGGAGAGTCTGGATGAATCGGGGCAGGAATCGGAGCAGGAATCGAGGCAGGAATCGGAGCAGGAATCGGAACAAGAAATGGAAGTTGATCCTGATCACGTGCATGAACGCAAAAATCACGTGGAAACAGACGAAGATGACGTAGAAACAGACGAAGATGACGTAGAAACAGATATTGAAGGTCACGAGCAGGCCAGGTCTCCAAAGAAACGTACACGCTCGCAAACCAAGACCTCTGTGCGGATGGAGAAATCAACTCGGGGACAAAAGAGGAGAAAGAGCGAACCCTCAACTGACTCGGATCAACCTGCACAACCCTCAACTGACTCAGTTCAACCCTCACAGAACACCCCAACCGCTGCAGATCAACCTTCACAACTCTCACAGACCACCCCCGCCGCTGCAGAGGAACCCCTCATATCCCTCGCGCACTGGCAGCGACGCTGGGACAAACTCTACTCGCACGCCCAACTCCCAGACCTCTACCCAATGTCGCGCAACAGTCTCCCATTGCACCCATCAGCCCACGAACTCCTCACACAGCTCATACGGCAGCACACCCGGACCCTGCTGTGGCACACGGTGCTGCCTGTCCTGCCAACGCGCTCCATTGACCGCAACACCTTGCTGCCAAAGAAGACGCGCAAGGACAAGAGCAAAAGCACATCCAAACCACAGCCGCAACCCCGCCCACAACCACAAGCCCTAAACAAACCGAAATCGCACCACAAATACATCGACCCCGAGGACCTCAAGCCCTTAGACGTGCACACAAACCCTAACTCGGCGCAGTTCCTGCCCGCGATCATCACAGCCGCGCACGTCCAGCGCGCCGTCGCTTCCTTGAAGCGCGAGAACGCGCCGGCGGCAACTCTCGCCGAGAGCATCGTCGGGACGCTGCGCAAGTTCCGCGTGGAGTACACGCCGAGCGACGGCGCCGTGTTCCGCCACAGAGACGTCCGTGCAGGCGTGGCCACCGCCGTGGCGAGCGCTGTCGAGGGCGGCGCGCTGCCGTGGGCGTTCGGCGTGGCCACAGACGCGCAGAGGGAAGTCGACAGCGAGACGGAGAAGGAGTTCCGCGTGCCGCCGGTACGGCTGGCCAAGCAGTGCGCAGACGAGGCCGCACGGGACGCCCAGGACATGGAGATGTCACGTGTGTACGGCGATGCGATGTTCACGTACGTGATGGGCGACGAGTGACCGTTGTGTCAGCTTTGGTGCAGAGGTCGCTGCCGGTTGCCTTCGAGAGCAGTTGTCGCTGCCGGTTGCCTTCGAGTGCAGTTGTCGCTTTTACCTTCCGTATCAGTGCCCACATGCCTTATCGGCGGGCACGCGGAAGGCGATCCCCGAGACTCGTCCTGTTGCGGGCGCGCCGGCCGGAAAGCGAGCCCCGCATAGACACGCCCGCAGAACACCCGCCTCACCCCTCACGCGGCTGTGCGGGGAAGAGACCACGCGCACGATGCGCCCACGATGCGCCCACTATCCAGCCACTATTTTATCGCACGGGGCAATCGCAGTAGGAAAAGGTGCGGGGCTCGCCTTCCGCAGCGCCGCAACGCCGCGGCGAAGCACAATGCACAAAATGCACAAAATTTCACGAGAGGACCGCCGGCGCCTCGGGTCTCGGGGCTCGCTCTCCGCGTGCACGCCGATAAGGTGCGGGTTCGCCCGCTCCCTTCGTGGCAGCTTGGCGATGGTCCATTTTGCCCTTGGACACTGGACTGGGTGCAGCTGCGTTGGGTGGGTCCCTTGCATTGATCCTTTGGAAGCGATAGATGCGCAATGAGGAGAGGTAAATGACGATAACAATAAGGGGACACGATTTGTGTACGTGTTGTTGTAGTTAAGTTGTTTGTTTTTAGGACCGTTTTGTTGTATATAAAGGGTAGACATTCTACAGGTGTCTGATTTCTCCTTCCCTTTAGTCATTTGTGGTTCTGTTTTTTTGTCTCTCTCTCTCTTTCATGTACAGTAGTCAACACAACAATCCAAATACACACAATTCTATGATACACAATTACTCTACTGCTACTACTGCTCTTGCGGCTAGGACTTTGTTCCGTCGCTCGCAGAATGGCATTGCCAGGGGTGCTGGTGGTCCAGCCACTTCTTTGGCACTCCGTTCATACGTCTCAAAGACTAATACTAAAAAGACAGAGAATGTCTACGTTGCAGGGGCCGGTATGGTCAATACTGCTGGTGCTAGCGGCACTGCATCTGCATCTGCTGCTCCTGCAAGTGAGCCGGCCTGGGACAAGATCTACGATATTAAGGCTCCTGCTGCGGCCGGTTTCCTGCGCACCTTGCCAAAGAACCAGCTGTTCTCCCTGTCTATGATCGGTGTCGTCACATTGAACAAGTTCTTTTTGGACACATGCATCAAGCTGTTTCCATACGTGCCTCTGCCAGTGATCAAGATTTTCATCTCGGACCTGTACTGTGGGGGTGAGACCATGGAGGAGGTCGTGCAGTGCGGTAAGCAGCTGCAGCAGCGCGGGATCTCAAACATGATGCTGTCTCTGACAATCGAGGACGCCGAGGGGACAAAGAACATCGACATAAACTATATCGTCGACGAGACCGTGAAGTCTATCCACAAGATTTTGCTGCCAAACTTCATGTCACAGGTCGACGCATCTGCCTCCAACATTAACGACATCGCCCCGGGTTACATCGCTTTGAAACCTTCTGCCCTAGTGAAGGACCCGGCTAACGTCTTGCTGAACTTTGCAAACAAGTCCGACCCACACTGGGTGGAGCAGAGACAGGTGTTGATCGACAACTGTTCCAAGATTACTCAGGAGATCGCTACATTGAACAACACCCTGCAGCGCAGATTCCCAGAGCGTCAGTCACCATTCTTCGTCTCTACCATCGATGCAGAGAAGTACGATTTACAAAAGGGCGGTGTCTACGAACTACAGAGGATTCTATTCAAGAAGTTTAACACGCCTGAAAACAAGTTTGCAGCCGTCATCGGAACGTGGCAGTTGTACTTGAAGGACTCTTTGAACGACATATTGAAGGAACAAGAGATGGCACAGCGTGGTAACTACAAGCTAGGCCTGAAATTGGTCCGCGGTGCGTACATCCACACTGAACCAGACAGACAGGCAATCATTCACAACACCAAACTCGACACTGACAACCACTACAACAAGGTCGCCACCTTGGTTATCAACGACATGCTCGCCAAGGGAAACAAGTCCACTTTTGGTCACCTAGTCATCGCATCCCACAACTACCACTCACAGCTTATTGCCACCAACTTGATCAGCAGCAGTAACTCGCCACACAAGACGTTCGTCCAGAGTAACGTCATTTTTGGACAGTTGCTGGGCATGGCTGACAACGTTACTTATGAACTCATCAACACGTATGGTGTCAAGAACATTATCAAGTACGTTCCATGGGGACCTGCTATCGAGACAAAGGACTATTTGCTGAGAAGACTCCAGGAGAACGGAGATGCTGTAAGAGCCGACAATGGCTGGCCATTGCTGCGTGCCATCTTCCAGTCGTTGAGAAAGGCTTGAATGTCTTGGGTGTTATAGGAGGTAGATTTCACCATTTACTTCCTTTTCAGCTCCTCATCACTTATATTATAACATATTTATATATATCAAGAAATTAATGATTCGATCTTTATACAAATTGACCATATTCCTATGATTGAATTTTCTAAGTATTTTGATAATTTGGTTATTGAGTACTTTTTTTTTTGTTTTAAATAAAATGCACTTGCTCTACCTAATCATAAATTTGGCACGTAAACAAAAGGACAAAAGTGATATTGAAAAAATATAGAATAATGGTCAAAGTAGGTGTTTGAATAGATCAATGTTTGTGTTTTCGAGCAAAAATACTAGTAGAAATGACAATTTTCATGTTTTTGTTTGATGGATATGAACATCGGCAAGCTAAATGAAGTTCACCAAATTTTAACAGACACCAAATTTCAAAAAATTACAAAAATCGACAGAATAAAATTTTGTATAAGCAAAGAGTAAAAAGTATTGTGCGAGAGAATCTTCAACTAAGTGCCATTAAATTCGGCACAAGGGCTCCAATCCATCTCACTAAGTAATAGGATTCCATGCAGACTTTAAAACGAAAAAAAGACAAAGTAAAGTACTCAGACGTTGGATAGAACTCACAATTCAATAATTCAGGACAGGGAGTTATACTTCTTCAGACTAAAAGAAGAAAACATACTGATTTAAAAATTCAGCTGGAATATGGAGGATGATGTTACTCCGATGAGGCGTTGGATAGATATGTTATTTCTCTGTTCATTGTTTTATCATGGTGAATTAGTAATGACTGTTGTCAATACGACTTCATGTTATAGAACAATTGCTATTTTGACCAAGGACTAAATGTTTCTTGGTCGGGACAGAGCTCCTCCGCTTCTTCATCAGGAAGGGAACAGAGCATAAAGTAAGATATAGAAATTAGTATGCACGCCGAAAACTATCTGCCACATATATAAATAAACCTCTGACACAGTATTTCATTGTATGTAAACAGACGGTCCTGTGAACCTTGTACTGTTCCGGCAAAATGACATAACACCACTTATTTTGTTTAATCACAGGGTGTTACCCGGACATTACAATATATCAAGGAGTTTAGTTTCTTCAAATTTTTCACAAAATAGTATCCGTGATAGTTTAATGGTCAGAATGGGCGCTTGTCGCGTGCCAGATCGGGGTTCAATTCCCCGTCGCGGAGATTTTTTTGCCCCAGAGATGGGACTATTTTTTTTGGGTGTGATCAATCTTCTCCATCCACCTCATCGAAAAGTCTTCTTACAACTACCTTATTCGGATGATTAATACATGGACCAATTTTTAAGTGTCTTTGACGTTTAGTTCACCAAGAACCAAGACAATACGCATCATAAATGAAGTTTGTTGCTCTTGTATCAGGAGGTAAGGACTCCTGTTATAATATCCTACACTGTCAGAAGAACGGCCACGAATTGGTGGCTTTCGGAAACCTCTATCCTTCTACTAAAGTACAGGAACTGGACAGTTTTATGTTTCAAACTGTTGGATTCGATGTGGTAGCTCAATATCCGAAATGTATTTCGAACACACCTTTGTACAGACAACCAATCGAAAAGGGAACCTCGAAGAACGTGGAATTAAACTACACTGAAACAGACGACGATGAGATAGAAGAATTATTTACTCTTCTGTCACGAATTCAAAAGGACATACCAGATATCGAGGCCGTGAGTGTTGGTGCGATTCTATCGTCATACCAGAGAACTCGTGTTGAGAATGTGTGTAATCGATTGAACCTTACAGTTTTAAGTTACCTGTGGCAGAGATCACAAGAGGAACTTATGAATGAGATGTGTCTAATGTCGAAACAAGGAAGCGAGTTACAAGATCCAAACTGCGGTAAATTGGATGCACGGATCATTAAAGTTGCCGCTATTGGCTTGGACGACTCTCATTTAGGAAAGACACTTCCACAGATCTTGCCATCTATGATTAAATTGAATAGAATGTACGATGTGCATATATGTGGAGAAGGTGGAGAATTTGAATCAATGGTTATAGACGCACCTTTCTTTGATAAGGGTCACTTACGGCTCGATGATGTAGTTCGTGACACGGAGAGTAATAATGACGGCGACGGCGTTTATTCAGCCAATCTAAAAGTACATTTTGAAGGAAGACCACACCCAGTTGACTACCTAAAAAGTCAACTCGAGGACCTTCCTGTCCCAGATCTTTATGGTGAGAAATGGACCGATCTATTAAATGAAGTCGCACTCTGCCCTAAGGAGGAGAGAACTCCTTTGGATATCCAGAACAGTCAATCGAATGTTCTCCCCTTCCCATCCATGATCAACGATAGCCCATCACTACTGTATGTGTCCAATCTTCATGCCACAGAGAAACACATGTCTTCGATTAAGTGCCAAATATCGGATATTTTTGCTCAATTGAATGATATTTTAGAGACACACAAAACAGAACGATCCCAGATTATGAATACAAGCCTGATATTGTCTAATATGTCTGACTTTTCAACTGTAAATTCGATTTACAATGAATTTTTTAACCCATCACGTTGGGGACCGCTACCACCATCTCGGTCGTGTGTCGGGTCTTCCAAATTAGGCGAAGGTATCCTTGTTCAACTATCTGTAATAGCCGGTAAGGAACACAAGACGGTTGACATACCTAGATCAACTTCATCCAGTATCGTCACAATTGATACTGAAAAGAATGGGTTACATGTGCAAGGAAGATCTTATTGGGCACCATGTAATATCGGCCCATATTCTCAGGCAATTTGGGAAAAGAATGATCCTAACCAGGTGTCGTACATCAGTGGGCAAATTGCACTCGACCCTAAAAACATGGAATTGATTGATTCTAATGATCCACATGGCCAGGCTATATTATCACTAAAGCACTTTGACACGTTAAAAAACTGTATTGACTCGAAAAACCAGCTGCTCATGACATGCTATATCACAGATAAGACAATGGTTGACGTTGTGACAAGTACTTGGAGATTATACAGTTCTGATATGGATATTAAATCTGATAATTGGGTAGATATGCAGAGTAACTTACTGGAATGTCTTATTGTGGTTCGTGTCTCTGAATTGCCGAGGAACGCCCTTTGTGAATGGGGAGGAGTGGCATGTAAAGATTTTGATATCTCTAATGATTATGATTCCGACAGTGAAATAGTGGAAGAGAATCTACGGAAGTTGGCGACTGAGTCCGAAGGTCTGTCGATCAAAGATGCTACATGTAGGGCCAAAGTGACTTCAAATGGAACCCTGAGATCATTCAGTACAGTCTTCTGCGATACAGAAGAAGAGCTATTAATCTACCTGAAAGGTGTCAAGAGATCATCTCAAATGACATTGTATGTCAACCCATCTAATTGTAACTCAGGTAAGTCCCTTTTTGTAGAAAATGATATCTCAAACATTACAGCATGTCCAGTGGACCAAGTGTTCGACTGCTTTGGGTCGGAACATTTTTGTGGAATTCATATCAGTGCTTGAATTGATACGTATATAGATACATGATTGTATATATTTCAAATACCATTGTCCTCACATTCCTTTGTTTTCGTAATAGGCATCCGAGCGCAGACAAATTACCGGAGGACGGCCATTGTAATTTTTACTTTTCTGTGCAGGACTATCGATCCGAACAAGTGAACACAATTCCTCTAACCTTCCTCATCGAGAGTTTAAGACATGTTAAAATCAGAGAGTAAGACCAATTAGACAAAATACAAACGTTAATTATCAACACCGGTTCAATTCAATAAGTCTAAGAACCGCATAATTGAAGAATTAAGAAGGAACGTATACCTTATTTACAACATGAACGAGGACCCCCGTGACATCTCATACTCCATTAAAGAAATGCAAAAAATATTAGAAGCTAACAAAGATATCCGAACTGTTTTGACCAGAAATGAATGGTTAGCTGCCCGTATTGGCTTAGACCAACGACTAATAAAGGGTTCACAATTTACCAATGGAATAAATATGCACATAAAAACTTACCGATATCACATGCTCTCCTATAACGCGATGCTGAATAGTATTGGAGAATATGAGGATCTAGTAAACTTTTACAATAACCTGTATATCATGCATGGTTCTCGAAATTTGCGCAACAATCAATCAAATTATACAAATCAGGATATAGTGACAGACAAATTCATCGATGATATTTATTCAGGAAAATTAACTGCCTCTCAAGCGAAAATGAGACTTCGTAGAGCCGAATTTCCATATGACTCACATCAGATAGATAATGATTCCTTCAATGACTATTATACAACGGGAATCCAAAATTTGCCCGAAAGTAGATCGCCAAGTGTCACTGAACAAAGTTTCCAAGCCGAAAACGTGCCTGGTTCAATAATAACGGCGAACAATACCAATAAAGATGTAACAGAAATATCTGATATTGCAGATCCTATTACAGACAGTATTGTGCATATAGATCCAACTATATACCCAAAGAAAGGAACTGATACAAATCATATTACCAAGGATGAAAATGTGACCGATACGCCAAGCGTTGAACAGAAGGACAATACTGCAACCGAGCCCATTGTTATTGATGCATCCAATACTAATAAAAGTAATACTCCACCGCATAACGAGAAAATAATTGGAGACTCTCTCACAGGTATTCAGCAGCCTAAACATGTTGCTTCACCAACGGTAAAGAAAAATCGTGCAAACATATCTAGTGGTGATGGAGAGAATGCAGAACTCCAGACTATTGAAAATAACGAAGTTCCAGGTTTATCAAGGGTAGGTAGGGCTAGTCCATCCACACCACTTGAGGGTACTGAATATGTTGTTGAAGAAGAAGTATCCGCTCAACCTGAAGAAGACAGGAATGCAACTAGTGGACCGATGTATTCCGCCAAGGAACAGACACCCACCAACGTAACAAATGACAGTCTTGATCATATTGTAAAAAATAATTCAAAACAAACACACCTAAAGGTAGAGACTACCAAAACTACAGAAAGTAATTCTGTTGCTATCCCTAAGCCCACTGGAAGTACCTACAAAACCCAGTCAACAGAACCTGTTGTACATAAGAGCGATACCAGCACTGGAGAAAATAGTTATACAACCCAGCCCCCTGCAGAAGAAACGAACACCAACGTATCTGTAGATGAAACGACGAAAAAAGAACTATATGATAATGACAGGAAAAATAATTTGATGGTAAAAGGTTCGCTTGAAAACGTAGTGGATGTAACACAAATTAAACCCAACGAACACATATCCATGGAGCATCAATATACATCCAGTGATTCGACGACAAATAACAAAAGACTTAGGGAAACCGATGATATCATCGAATCAACATCCTTGAATCAAAAAAAACTAAAAACAACCGATACGCCAAACAACACGAACGAGTCAAACATGATGCCTCTTTCAACTGATATGATTGATGATGTTTCTACTCCAGAGAGCACAAAAAATGATAACCAGCAGGTAGGAATAATCGAGAGGAAACAAATAGATGATCCTGAACTGTTGAACAGCAGCATCCAAGATGAAGTTTTCAACGAAATAGAAAATGATGTTATATCTGATGAAAATTGCGAAAACTTCGACAATTCTGAACTTCATACATCGTCTGGTGAATTACTTTCATCATCCAGTTCTCAGAGTTCTTTATCAGGAAGTGAGGATGACCTTCTAAGTTTACCAGCTAGAGGAGCCGTCAACCAAAGAACTGATCGTACTTTCGAAGTGATAGAATCTGATCATGAGATTGAGAGTGGTGATAATGATGCAGAAAGACTTCCAAAAGCATTAAAACGTATGAACGAGCTAGCAAAAAAATATGGATTGTACGAATAATAAGCTAGAATTATTGCTGTATTGTATATAATATGTACACATCAAGGTAATTATGTAATATTTTTCCGAATTTCTTACTTCTATGAATAGGCGCCTGAAAATGCCAATGACCACGTTAGACTCTGGCCGTTGTCTAGATATCCCATATTAAAATCTGGGTCGTCAAAGAAGCGATATGACATCTCCGGATCAAATAAAGCTACATTTAACATGATGATACCACGCCACCCATCTTGAACATCATTTACAATAGATACCAATTTCTCTTCCCACTCTTCTTGAACAAATGTTGGTGATCTAATAAATGATGATGGGGCAATAATTGGGATACTATGGATCATTTGAATATACTCAATTTTATTTCCAAAATATGTTGTATGGTCGATCTTGTTTTCAAACAGAATTCCACTTACTTTATTTGGTATGAACTGAGCAGGTTCTGTAGTATTGTCACGAGAGTACAAGAAATATTTGTTGAGGGACGACCTCAGAATACCCAGCTGGATGTTGGAGATATCTATTAAATTCTGATTACCCGTTGCCAACCCCCATAGTTTGAGAGCAAATGAAGCATTCATGTCTTCAGAACTAGACTCTTCATCTTTCCCGTCTCCACTCTCGAACAAACCCTTTGCCCAAGAATGACCATTAAACCAATCAAAAGATCTGAAAACAGGGAAGTATTTATCATTATTTGACGGATTTGCATAATCACGGATCAATATCTCAACCCACTCCTTATTTGTTCTCAACCAATTATCACTTCCTGATAAATCACGATCAACCATTGAGATAATAGAGGCGGCCACAATATGATAACTGTAATGGAAATGGTGATCATTATAATTTGGGTTACCGAAATCCTGAGATTCTGTTCCAGAGGAAATGATACCACCCCAAGTAGTATCATAAATTAATGGTAGAATCTGATTATTATCCAGGAATCGCTGCATTGCCGTTTTTAAATTTCCAAGCAATTGAACAGTCAAATTATCGTCCTTGACAATATAGTGACAACAGTATAATATCCAGGCATATTTGGCTAATACTTTACCTGAAAAATACATGGAATCTAGATTAGACTCATTGATGACATCACCATTTACCTCAATAGACGCAGCCCGGTGAATAGAGTCCAAAACTTCTCTTGTATATCCCTTTGTCTTATTTGGTATTGTTGAATATGGAGCAAATTCGACCTCATCTGGGAGGGTTGTCTGCATCTTAAATGAATCTGTGATATAACCTTGCATCAGACCATACACAGTGGAGTCTAATTGAGAGTTAATCTTCCTTTCTTGGATAGACGATAGCATATTTTCAGCATGATGTGGAAGGGCATACATGAACGTCTTTCCAGACTCAGAATCACCATTTGTTGTATAATTGAAATTATATTGTCCATATGATGGATTATCACGACTAATCTCTGCAGACAGCTCTACATCAACTGGGTAGCAATTTACAGCTGAATCGATCTCGTCACATGTGTCCGCGACTACTTGAAGTATACAACCATTGGTTATCATATTCGCACTGAGTGTATTTCCGTTGACAAGTGAAAAAGAAACCTGCTCTGGACTTATGGTGTATAAAGTCCATGTAATGTCGTTTTCCAACAACACCCTATACTTTGTCTTGGCACCACGACTCCACACTTGTTCAAGAGAACGGAATCCAACTGCACTCTGCAGCATTGGTGTTAAATTGTAGTATATAGCGGTAATGAATCCCATCCCTTGTACAATTGGGAACCAAACGAATTGGGATTCATTCAGTCTCAGTTGCAGTTGTAGAGACATATGTTTGACCCCTGTGAAGTTCAATGAGACATTATTCACAGTTTGTTCATTGAACTCCATTGCGCTAAAGACTAGCGTCTTTATGTTTGTAGGGGAAAAGAAAAATTGTGGAGGATTATTCTTTTCATCAAACACCCGCTGTTCCCTTCTGGTATGGGTTGCTGCAATTCCAACAAAAGGTAGCTCTCTCGTTAGCCATAGAGAGTATGGATGTGTCCAAATTGGACATTTTTGCTCTCCCAAAAACATGTTACCATAGAATTTATTAGTATGGACTGTTGGAATTTCATCAGTCTTGCAGTAATTCGGGGGAAGTGGAATCCCGTGTCCTCTGTACTGAAATAACCTCTGTGGCGGAGGTGTGTTTGAAATTGGCGTGTCGAAATCAACCGCCGTCATTTCGTTATCATTCATCGACATATTTCTAAATTGATTTGAAGTCGTATCCACAATGTTAACAACAGGGGTTGGAATTGAGTTAACAGATACTGATCTTGAATATGTCCTAATCGGGATTTCTGGCACAGATGAGCCCTGTTGGTAGTTTCTGTTTGGTATGACGGGTCCGCTAGGAGTTATTTGTGAGTTATATGTATTGACAGATAAACTAGAGCCGCTATGAGACCTCGGTGGCATAGGTGGAGGATGCTCATCTATCATGATATTAAGTCTGCTACCACTTGGAGGCCTAGAGGGAAGTGCTGGTTGGTTCCCGCCATTGCTGGACGAACTGCATGGTCGTGAGGGAAGCGGAGGAGTAAACTCACCAGTGGTCTGTGGGCTCATACGACGGGAGGGTAATGGAGGAGGAATGTGAAGCGTATCATGTTCGCTGTATGGCGGAGGCATATCAGCATCTCCTGCATTGTCATTGACTGGCTGACCGTATCCAGAAAACCCACCTCGAGGTGGGACGGAAGGTCTATTGTAGCTCATTCTTCAACCTTTTTTTCTCTCTCTTTCTTCTGAGCGTGTGTTCTAAACCTCCTAAAGAGCAACACAGCTAACTCTTCCTGAATATCCAAGGAGAGCCCAGCTACAATTGAAATATTTGTTGTGTTGTCGAGAATGGTTATTGTTCCAAGAAGCTCTTCGATAGGGGAGACCTCGAAGCCCCGCCGGCGTTCCTTCGATGGCGGGCCTCCGAGGGCAGTGCGGATAGAAAAATGAAAAATTGCCCGACTGCATTATGATGGCGATGAGCTGAGTTTCGAGTCGCTCGAGATGACAGAATTGCCAGCTCTCCTAGAAGTGAAGGTAGCGCTGATGACTACAGTTTAACCGTTACTCTGAATCTGTTTGAATATTACATTTTTGTAAGAACTGTTGTTGCTGTGCGAATCTAGGATATTATGAACGGTGCAAAGAAGACGAGCCAGGTGAAGCAACTGCCTTACCAGCAGATGGACATACTGTTGCAGGAACAACGACTGATAACCCTGCTATACCACAGAAACAAGAATCAGCACCGTGTGGCTCGCTGGTGGGCACAATTCAGTACTTTAAAACGGACGGTGAGGGATATTGTTTCCTCTTTGCAGAACATCAACAAGCGCCAGATAAACGTTCTGTATCATGTTACAACCAAGTTCGTGCGAACGTTGGTAAAGAAGATGTACCACGCATTCAATGGAGTCATTGCTCTGTGCCAATTCCCAACCCTCGGAGTTGTTCTTGTGGGGTTATTGGGACGTGTATTCCACCTGGTGACAGAAATACGAGAATTCTACAGTGAAGAGTTTGACAAGTTCAGGCCCATGGAGAAAATTCAGCCACGCACACAACATATTTCAGAAATGGAGCAAACTTCAGAAGCCATAATGCTTGCGGGTGATGAAGAGATTGGGGAGGTGATTTCTGAAGATGCATTGATGGAATCGGTGAAAATCAATCAACCAATGGTATCCTTAGAACAAACACCTCTTCCTATACCGACTAGCGGTCATAAAAAGGTTAAAAAGGATAAAAAGGCAAAGATTAGCAAGAAATCAAAGGGTAAAAAGAAATCTAAATCTGCAATCGATAATATATTTGGGTAATGCAATCGATATTACGTATATGTATCTAAGTGTATCTAAATATATATGTGCAAAATTGGTGGAATATATGCATGTATCTGTGTTAAAATATGCGATTTCTTTTCTAGATGTAGGAGAGTACATCAACGCTGTTCCTTCTTTGGATATAAGTTGGCTGCTTAGACATGATTCAACGCAGCATCGGCCCAATTAGGCAGAACAAACGAGGCGCGATGTATATCAGTATTGTAATATTTCAGGTTGACGTCCTCTTGGGGTGTTGGAACTCTGACAGGAGCAGTTAAATCTTTGTCCTGATTTGGAGAACACACTATCAGACCCAATTGGCCAGACGTGTATGTTGGAACCATTGTGTAGCAATACTTTGTGTTTGGGAATACTACCTTAGCAGTTTTAATCAAGTTTTCTAAGTATTTGAGGTTTAACCAAACATTCTCAGATGTCTGAGCAATGATAATACTATCCTTATCCTTCAAAGCATTTTTCAGTAAATTGAAATATCTCTCCTGGAAAAAGGCCTCGGCAGGACCCTCAGGGTCTGAGCTGTCCGTGATAATTACATCGTACTTCTCGCTTTGGTCCGAAGTAGCTGCCTTCTGTAGAAATTCAAAACCATCACACAGCTTGATCTGGACGCGGGGATCGTCTAGGCCGTTGGCCATACCCGGTAGATATTTTCTTGCCAGTTTGATGACGGTCTCATCGATCTCAACAAGTGTAATGTCAACCAACTGTTGATGCTTGAGAAGCTCACGGATGACACCACCATCACCACCACCAATGACCAAAACTTTTTTAGGGTCCTGATGGAGATAAAGTGGAATATGAGTAATCATTTCCTGGTAGGCGAACTCATCGCGCTCAGTACATTGGACAATTCCGTCCAGAACAAGAACATTCCCGTAGTGGGTACTCTTAAATACCAGAATATCCTGAAACTCACTGTGCTTATTGTATAGGATTTTATCGACCTTCAATGTGAAAGCTTGACCTGGGAAACAGGTCTCGTTGATCTCGCGGAACCAGCCGTCGACTATGGTAGGGTGTGTTAGCTCGGCCATCGCTACGTCAAATATTTTTGTTATCAGCAAAAAAAAAAAAGATAGGAAAGGGGAGAGCACTAAACAATACTGAAGGAGAACAATAGATAATGCAGGTTGTACCGAGTAAACTCCTTGGATTATCGTTCTTCTTGAATTATCCGGTGGTCCTCATAACACTTCAGCGTCAAAAATGCGATGAGCTCTGTGAAAAAAAAATATATACGGAAAATTTTTCAAATTGGCACTATTAT
The DNA here is from genome assembly GCA_030579215.1 of Maudiozyma pseudohumilis. NCBI lineage: Eukaryota > Fungi > Ascomycota > Saccharomycetes > Saccharomycetales > Saccharomycetaceae > Maudiozyma > Maudiozyma pseudohumilis. The sequence goes on from JAKTPZ010000260.1 coordinate 47,967, forward strand.
GTCAATTTGTTTTTTAGCAAGGGATGTGAGGGGGATCTACATGTTGACACTAGGCAAACAAAGTTCATTTTACATTTGGTTTAAGTAGATTAAAGGAAGTATTTTCCCTCTCTTAGGACTAGGTGTTGCGGGAACTCAACCGTGCTGGTCATGTCCTTACGAAGCAATGTTAATACGAACTTTCACGCCGATGATACTTCAAGGGATGGAAGCATCCGCGCTGGCAGAGTCGGTAGACCATCAGACTCAAAAGAGAGGCTAGGCAAGCTCATTAAGGAGTCACAGTTGTTGCAGACAGAGATAAATGATCTGTTTAACGATCTCTCGGGCGTCAACAGAGAGCTCCGGATCGATGTTGATGATTTTTGCGACATGTGTGATAATAGTCTCGCCAATATATCAACCACATCCAACCGTTAAGGAAGAGGGTGTTACATCTCCTTCTGTGGCGCTGTTATTACATTATAGATCGGTGTATTCTGTCGGGATATAATTACTAAATATATAAATATTCTTATTACTCATGGAGAAATGCTGAAGGTGAGGTAATAGAACTAATGTGTCAATAGTCTCTTTGTTGATAGTACAGTGCATTACATCGCTTAATCCCTATAGTTTTACTTTCTAGGTCCACGGATGGGAGGGAGCGGTCTAGACTGCTTGGCAGTGTTCTTGAAGAGTGGCGCATTCTTCAGCATCTCTGGCAGAACAAAGAAGCGGATGTGTGAGCCTCGCACATATACCTGGTCCATTCGCGATATCTCACCGTTATCTCTTCCGGTTATCGTTACATCTCTTAGTTGTACGTTCATGTTGTCTTCGCTCTCGACAAGCTTTCCTCTATAAGTTTCCCCAGAACTTAGTTCCAGCGAGACGATGTGACCTTGCGCCTCGTTTAGTAATTTTACGGGTATGCTGCTCATTGTAATGACGTGGTGATGTTGTCTGTGTGGGTGCTGTAACTCCTCTATAGATGCCCAGGAGTGTGTTGTTACATTTTGGTAGGCGTCCTTATATGGGCTAAAAATTTTGGTCCACAGTAGTAGCGACAAAGCCCGATTTGACATATAAGCAACATCGCCCGCCCCTTTTGGCTTCGTCCTAGGATAAAGACTCGAAGGATACAATCGAACCCTAGATTAAGATACGACACCTAATTACGGAGATGGATGTACGCATTGAGCATGTTCAGCTCGAGTCTGTGAAGGGATTAGAAGACAACATTGCCTCGTTGCAAGTGGCATCCAACAAATTTGTCTTTGCCCTGTCTACAGGACACATATATTACATTGACCTAAGCAAACCATCTGTAATACATGATGTCCAGTTACCAATGGTAAATGAGATGAATTCCATCATGGAGAAAGTGCTGGGCTCCTGGCTCAGTGGGGATGGATCCAACCTTCTGATTAAGACGAATTTCGCCAACTATTACGTTGTAAACTTAACGATTCTTGAACAAGAACCAAACAACAAGCATAAATGCGTCTTTGCAGTTAAGAAATTACTAAAGAAGGATATAGATGTACGACATGTTCAATGGATTGCTCCTAATAATCTGATATGTGGAACTGCCAATGGAAAATTAATGCATATAGACTTTTCAGCAGGTCTAAAGGCTCCGCGAGTTACAGTCTGCTGGAATTCAAAAAAGGGGAGAGAAATACAGGGTCTACTATACTCTCCAGAATCTGGTAATCTCCTGGTAATCGTTAAAGATCGGTTGTTGTTGTGGAAATCCGGGAATTCTGGGATTCTTACTCCGACTGAACTTCTGAAGAATGAGCCGGCTGAAGATGAAGATTTTAAACACCTCAACCAATCCGAAGGGGGGCAAAGTCGCTCAGATTACAGAACAAAATTCACAACGTTAAATAATTGCAAATTTGCATGGGCAACTTCTTCTGCGGTGATATATGGTGATATCTCTTCAAGGGACAAGAATGTTTTAAATAATGCCAGCATTTTATTCAACACTGAATTACCTGAAGTAAAATCTGCAGATCCGGTACAAACCTTACCAATAAAAGGATTAACGTTGACTGCTTACCACATAATTATATTGAGAGACAGTAATATTACCGTTATTAACCAGTTAAACAATAAAGTCGTCTATCAGGAATCAATTCATGTTGCACCATACGCTCAAGATACACCTACAGAAAGCTTTATCGGGTTGACATGCGATAACTACAATGAGAAGGAAGGTTGCACATTTTGGTGTTATTCAAACTCAAACGTATACGAAATTATTGTGAATAATGAGTCAAAGTCCGTATGGATGGTCTTGTGCGATCAGAAAATGTATGAAGAAGCTTTAAAATTAATTGATCTGGATTCTTGGGAAAAGAGTCTTATCAATTTTAAAAAGGGAATACATCTATTAGAAAATGAAAACGACCTCAAGGGGGCTGCAAAGAGCTTTGGCATGTCAGACTCGGCAAGCATAGGGTCTATAGCTCTCAAATTTATGAATCATGAAGAGGCTGCCCCAAACTCAGATGAACAAACTAGGTTAAGTGCTCTACAGGATTACTTGATAGCAAGGATGAAAATGTTGACCATTGAGGACGCCACAGATTATAAACTTCCAAAAACGTTGTTGTCCAGTTGGATAGTGTGGAACTTCATGCAGCAACTGAATGATATCGATGAAAGAGTCAGTTTGGACTCGGGTGAGAACGAAAAGTCACTTGTACAGCAAAAGAATACCATCCAGCTCTCTTTCAATAAATTTTTGGAGGATAATGTTAAATCGTTAAATCCTTCGACAATATACCAGATTATCTCCAACCAAAATAGAACATATGATTTGTTATATTTTGCAGGTTTGATAAATGATTACGAATATATGATTTCGTATTGGGTAAAGCTCGAAAATTGGTATGAATCATTAAAAATCCTACTGAAGTACCAGAATCTATCGACCGTTTACAAATACTCAACTGTATTGCTTGTGAATTCCCCAGATGCCACAGTCAATACATGGATGAAGATTAAACAATTAGCACCAGTAAACCTTTTGCCAGCTGTTTTGACATATTTCACAAACTTTCAAAAGAAGGCAAAGGCATCGAGAAACAGCTATGCATCGGGGGAAAATTACGCATTAATTTACTTATTGAACTTTATTGAGAGCAACTATCGAACCGCTACTTTAATACCCAATATCCTTTACAATACTGTTTTGTACATGATGATATCAGTCAGCAATCAAAATGAAGGTACTTCTTCGGATGCTAATAAAAGTATCATTCGGTTTGTAAAGACTTACGAAGGTAAGTACGATGCCAACTTTGTTTTGAAGATAAGTATGAAGTACAACAATCATCAAGTTACAATGTATCTCTTATCCGAACTAGGACTGTATGAAGACGCCGTCTCAATAGGTTTGGAGAATAACCTTGTTGAAGAGTCCAAGAGTGTTATTTCCAAAATAAGCTCTAAAGATACCATCGAGGTTAGCAAACAAAAATTACAAAAGAAATTATGGGTCAAAATTGCTACCCATGTGTTGTCAAATACAGATTCAGAAGCCTTTGATATCAAACAGACAGTAAGTTCATTTATTGTAGAGTCGGATGGGTCCCTAGAAATAAAGGATCTACTACCTCTATGCAACAAAATGACCACAGTTGCTAACCTTAAGGACGAGTTGATCAAAAGTCTAGAAAATCACAATGAACGGATGAATACAATTTCCAACGATATCAAGAAGTCCATCTCCCTGAAAGAAAGGATAAAAGAGGATATTAAAAACTTTGACAAGAATTACAACCAGATTGAACCCGGCCATTCCTGTGATTCGTGTGGGAGGTTCTTACAAAGCAGAAAGTTTATCGTGTTCCCTTGTAATCATTGTTATCACAAGGACTGTATTATTAAGCTCATTTTGAACTCAACAGACTATAACCTTATCGGGGAAATCCAAAAAGTCACCAAAAATGTTGCTACACAATCATCCCCAGACATGGACAAAAAAATGGAGCAACTTATTGCGACCAAATGTTACCTGTGCAGTGACATGAACATTAACAAGATTGACGACTCTCTGTTTGTCGATCAAGCTGAGAAGAAGAAATGGAACATATAAACAATAAATATTTATAACAACATAACCGAAAATATATAATAATAAAAATCATGCAGTATCCCCCGGTTCTTTCTTAAGTGAAATGTGGTAGCTGTGACGCTCCGCTCATCAACAGAAATCGTAACTAGCAAAACTTCTTCTTGAGTAAGGATCTATATTCCATTTCATAATACCGTAATCCGTTCCGATAATCAATGAGCTACCTTCAGAGTCGTCCATCCAGCTCAATCCAGAGATGTTATTTTCCTCTGTCAAACAACTATTTGAACGATTTCTCCCAAACGACTCGTTGACAGCACCCCTATTACGAGTAGTGCGTAGAGGCACGAAACCAGGGGCAAATGCTGGGTTGGAGAACGTACCCGTACTACCTGGTGGAGATCCACCTGGTGGTGTTGGATGAGCATTAGTCTGCCCCACCATAATATTATCATCAAACCCATCGTCCGCCTCGTCGTCGGTGAGGAACTCTTCCATGTGGAAAGCCTGCGAGTACGGTCTATACAATGCGTCCCTCTCCCATGAAGATTGAGCACGGGAAATGTCAGTGTCTTGACTGGACGTCATCAGCGGAGTGTTGTCTCCGACATCTGACGAGGTAGAAATTCTCCGAACCTGGTAAGGTTCAAACACATAACCGTTAGGATCGTCGCCAATTGCAGTTAGTTCTGTGCTGTAGCTCCCCGTTGTTGGCGAAGTAGATTCAGAGGACAATGAGGATGTTGATGAAGATGCAATCGATGTCGTTGACGCCTGGTCAAGTGTTGTTAAGTTTACATCTGATCCGGACCCCGTCTGTCTGTTGAAGTGGTGTGGGTGGTTTAAGAAGTGGTTGGACAGCTTATGCACTGCCTTTGGGTATGGCAGTATCCTTGGTTGCAAGTACTTCATCGGTACTCTGCGTGAAATTGTAATGTATGGATCTCCCAGGGCGTAATTCCTCAGTGGTGGCATCGATGCGATCCCACTAGCTGTGTGACCACTCCCAGATTCCCGCCTTGACCTTGTCCTGGTTTGTGGTGACAATCCTGTACCGCGTCCAGCGCTGTTCCCCGGTGTGGAGAGGGGTGTATTGGACAGGCTAAATATGCGTTGTCTTGAAGGTGAGGTTGCTGTTGAACCTGGTCTGATCTGCTCTCCTGGCAATGCTGTTGGGCTGTAGTACTGTGCCACAGATGCTGGTGCCGTTGTCTGAACCTGCGGTTGTAGCTGTGGCTGCAACTGCGGCTGCAACTGCGGCTGCAACGGCGGCTGCAACTGCGGTTGCATTTCGGCGTCTCCCACTACCTTGTTGGGTAGGAATATTACCTGGTGGTTGTCGAAGTTTCGCGTGTCCACTACGTGGACTCTCCCCTGGTGCTCGGATATAATGAGCAAATCGTCGACTCCGTGGCTGAACTTGCAGACCCTGAATGCTCCGTTATGCGACTGGGCCCTTGACGATGTGATTTCTGCTAGCGGGTTGGTGGTGTTGCGAATATCGTACATCAAGCACACTCCGTTTTGAAACAGTGTTGCGAACTGCTGGTCGTTCTGGGAGAATGCGGTGTAGAATCCGTGGTCCCCGTTTGTGCTTTCGAACACGTTCCTGTCGAGTCTGGTTGTGGTGTCATCCATGTCGAAGCGTGTGACTATGCGTATGCTCCCGCGCCGGCTGCCAGAGCCGGAGCCGGATCCACCGCTGCTGCTGCTCCCCCACTCGGGCTGATTATCGTAATTGAGGCTAAACTGGTTAACCACCTCGTTCTGCCTGTATATGGCGAACTTGTTTGAGTCGCCCGAGACAATCAGGGTCTTCCCGTCGTTTGACAGGCATGCGTTGTTCAATGGGAAGTTCAGGTCTGAGTACCGCTTCACGAGCTGCACGTCCCTGTTTGAGACGTCGCACTGGTATATATGCCCGTCGTTGTTGCACGCGTACAGGTTGTATGACGACGCGGAGCGCGGGTGCACTGTGACGCAGTTGTTTATGAACTGGCCGAGGACAAGGGATGTTTTGAACCCGGTGTGTGCGTTGTACAGCGAGAGGATGCCTTTCCATATCGCTGGGTTGGAGTAGTTGGAGTCCCCGGAGAGGATGTCCCTGGAGGACATGTAGATGGGGTGGGAGGGGGTGGCACTATTACCTGTGGCACCAATACCACCATCACTATCGCCAGTGGCAGTACCAGGGGCGCTGCCCCTGGCACCACCACCAACTGCGCTTGCACCACCCCTCCTTGCCCAGTTTGTGGGAAACCCCCTATCATCCGACCCTACCAGTCCGCCGCACGCAAACAGCCCCTGGTGTTCCGTGAAGCACCTCGGCTTGAAGTTGAACTCCACGACACACCTGGACGGCTCGCCCAGTGTCTCGGGCCCCCTTGCCACCTTGAACTGCCTGTGGGCCATGCACCCGTGCTGGTACTTGGACACGCGCTGCCTGCCGCCGAGCCCCGTTGCGGGCATCCCGAGGGGCGAGGTGCCCGCTGGCTGCACGCAGAACTTGCGGGCGTCTGTGTCGAGGGAGCGGAGCGAGTGGTCGTAGATGTAGTACAGCGAGGAGTTGGAGGTGGAGCACGGCTTGATGCAGTCGCGCAGCTGCCAGTGGTTTATGGACACCTTGGCGTCGAACAGCTCGACCTGCGCCCGTAGCGACGACTGGTACAGCCTGTCCGAGTCTTGCCGTGTGGGTGTGATGGTCATGCGATGGGTGTAGCGATGCGATGGGTGTAATACAACGATACAACGATGCGATGGGTGTAATTCAACGATACAACGATGTGATGGATATAATTCAACGATACAACGATGCGATGGATATAATTCAACGATACAACGATGTGATGGATATAATTCAACGATACAACGATGTGATGGATATAATTCAACGATACAACGATGTGATGGATATAATTCAACGATACAACGATGTGATGGATATAATTCAACGATACAACGATGTAATACAACGATACAACGATACAACGATGCGATGTATGTAAATCAACGATACGATAGATGTAATTCAACGATACGATAGATGTAATTCAATGATACGGGGGAAAAACGCGCTCTTGCCTTGTCTTGTTCTGCCCGCGCCACCGCCAACACACCCCTAAACACAGATTTGCCACCCAAAGTTCCCCAACACAATACAAACATGCCTATATATATATATATATATGTACAGATATATATAGAAGACGCACCCGCCGACATTCCCGGCGCCACCCGCTGTTGCCGGGGGCCACCGCCCTTAGAAACCGCCGCACAGACACCAGAGGGCCGCGCCCCCAGTGCGGTGGCGGTGGCGGTCAGCCGTGGAAACGATCTCCACTGGAGGCGGTGGCGGTGGGCGAGGTGGGAGGGCGAGGCGGAGGCGGCGGCTGGGCCGCCCCTTGTTTCTGCGCGGCCCTGCGGTGTTTTCTGGGATGTGCAACTCCGGCAGGCAACGGGCCGGCCAGCCCGCCCGCAATGTGCTGCGCGCACAGACAACGCCGCAGGGACACACAACAAACAAGCGAGACGCCGCCTACTTCAGGCTGAGCAGGACGCGCGCGGCGTCTGCGGGCGCGTCTTCGCCGTTCGCCTTGCCCGTGGTGCCCGCCTCGCCCGTGTTGGAGATATTGGAGACGGGCACAGCGCCCGCCCCGCTCATCGTGCGCAGTGACTCCGCCCCTATATTCGCCCAGTCCTCCTCGTCGGTGTCCGAGTGCGGCGAGTCCAGCACCGAGGCGCTCGCCGAGGCGCTCACCGAGCGGCCCGCCGCGGTGGCGAACTGCTCGCGCTGCTCGATCACGTGGGGGTGGGGGTGGGGGTGCTCGTGGGGGTGGTCTCCCCCTGCAATGCCCTCTGGGCCCTGCGGCTCTGGGCCATGCGCCTCCGGGCCCTGCGCCTGCGCCTGTGCCATGGCGTGCAGCAGCGTGGACCTGATGCCGGACTCCTTCGAGGCGGAGACGCGCGACGAGGAGCGGCGCGACGTTCCCTCGCTGAAGGAGGCGCCCTGGGCGGGTGTGTTCGCACTTGCACCTGCGTTTGCACTCGCACTAGTGCCGGTGCCTGCATTCGTGTCCAGGTACAGGCTCTTTGGCAAGGGCGGCACGCTGCTGGCCGTGTTCTTGTTCTTGTTCTTGTTCTTGTTTAGCGGGGACGGGCCCTTGGAGCTGGACCGGCGCGAGCGGTTCTTCAGCAAGGGGCGCACCTTCTGTGCCAGCATTTCGTGTTCGAGTTGCGGCGAGTGTGGTACTTGCCCCAGGGGCAGTTGCCCGGGGACAGCGGACTGGTCAGCGGCATCAGTGTCGTATATGACTATACTGGACTTGCGGCGGTTGAAGGAGAAGGCGCCGTTCGGCTTGATGAGTTCGCGGGCAAAGTCCTGTGGCTGGCGTGGGGGTGCGGCTGTTTGTGTTTGTCCTGGGGCGTTTGCATGTGCTGGGGCGTTTGCTTGCCCTGGGGCATGGACATGTCCCTGGTCGTCGTCGCTAAAGACATTGTTGTCCTCGTCGTCGGTCTGCAGCGCGTTCTCGTCCAGGTAGAGTGCCGGGCGCACTCCTCCGTGTGGTAGTGGTTGCAATTGTCCCGCGCTTCCCGCGCCGAGCTGGGCGGCTATGCTCGTGCCGGGACCCGCCCCTTGTAAGTACATGTTGTTGGACAGCGCGCGCATCCGCGGGGAGAGCGGGGTGCTGGGTTCGATTCCCGCAGGTTTCTTCTTCTTCTGGATGGAGGAGCTGGTGCGGCGCGCGTGGGTGCTATAATCTGGTGCGTTTGTGCTTGCGTTTGTGTTTGCGTTTGTGCTTGCGTTTGTGCTTGTGCTTGCACCCCCATTCGTCTCGTTGTTTGAATTGTCCCTCACCTTCGCGTTCAGCCTGTTCATGTGGTCTCTCTCCTGCGCGAATGTCTCCACGGACTCCACCTTTCGCACAGTCCACAGGCCCCAGCCGATCTTCTCGAATACAACGAGCTGCTCGGGGCACCCGGCCTCCATGGCGCTCATGATGAGGCGGCGTTGCTTCGAGGTGCTCAGGTGCGAGAAGTGTGGGATTTCTTGCGCGAGGGTCTGCGTGATGAAGCGGATGGCTAGCGGGCCGCGCGACTGCAGCATGTGGGAGAGGCGGCTCGGCGTGACCATGTGGGCAGCTTGTTGCGCCTCGGGGGTCGTCAGGGGCAGCGGGCGGTTTCCCGTGGGGGCGGGGGCGGGGGCGGCACCGTTACCATTGGCATTGGCATTATTGCTGCCGCCTTGGTAATCTCCGTTGCTATTCGCCCTGCTTGTTGCGTTGTTGCTTGCTGGGTAGCCTGGCATGTTGCTGTTTGTCTCGACACCCGGCATGTTATTATTTACACCGTTCCCTGGCATGTTATTATTTGCTCCGTTCCCTGGCATGCTACTATTTACTCCGTTCCCTGGCAAATTGCTGTTCTCCCCGTTCCCTGGCAAATTGCTGTTCGACTGCGGGTTTGTCTCCACATATACCTGTTGTGAGAGCATGTTGTGTTTGGGTCTTGTATCGTGTTCTATCGCGGATGCGTTGTGCGTATATTGTCCGTATCGAAGTAACTACCTGGTAGTCTCCTTTGTGTGTTGGTCTGTTGCGAAGTGCTAACTATGCAATGCAATTGTTTACGGCTGGATGTTTGTTCCTGGATTGTTATTCGTTGCTGGACTGATATTCCCGCTATATAACTGTTTCCTGTTTGAGGGGCGTAGGGGCGTAGGGGCGTAGGGGCGTAGTTTCCTGCAAATTGGCCGTTTCCTATGAATGACGTACAAAGTTTGCTGTATCGCTGAGTTGTACTCTATATTGTGTACTTTACACTTGCACATTATAAACACTCCGCCCCTTACACGTCTTACATATCCTCCTGCACGCCTCCCTTCAACCTCTCCCAGGGCTCGCCCTTCCCTGTCCTGGCACTGACGCGTCCCCTATTGCTGCAGGTGCGTCCGAGGCTGATAGGCCCCATTGTCTCCGCGCGCGGTTAGTCACAATAAGGGTGTCGTGCAGGGTGATGTTTCAGGGGACACAGCACAATGGGCTTGGCACAGGGAAGGTTAGTGGTATTTGAGGGTGCTGCGATGGCACACGGCCAATACAGTAACTGCCCTTTGGTAACATTGTAACTGTTGAATTGACAGTAATGCGGTTTCTGATTTTGGGCGGGGGGTGGCCACATGATATATTATGGTATAGTGCGAGGTGGCCACATGATATATTATGGTATAGTGCGCGGTGGCCATATGATATATTATGGTATAGTGCGAGGCATGCAAGGTAAAATAATATCATGTTGTACACAGAGTTCGCACAAGGAGGGCATGGGCAAGATTCTCCAGCATTCAAGTGTATACAGCGATGCATAGGTTCAATTATATTTTAGCTTCGCCCTTACATGATTATTTTGTTTTGTCACGATTGAAGAGTGCGTCCAGGTCCACAGCAATTATTCATCCTGGCAATAAGATCTCCCCAGATTCAAATGGCCTTCCCTTATACCTTTCTTGTCAATATTTTCGTATTTCTGGTATACGTTCATATATCCATGCTATTATGACAGTTGTCGGGTTGCTCTATCCTTCCCAGCCATATCGCGTAATATACATTGTATACATTTGCAGAAATGCCATCAGAACGGCCCCACATGCTTTAAATAGTCCATGTAGAATGCAGGGATCTTGTCTGAGTAATGTACCTTTGGGTTGTTGTTGATAAGACGTTTTTCCCAATCCGAACGGCTCCCAGGTTGCATCTCGTGGCCGTAATGGTGAAGGCCGTAAATGAGCTTCTCGTGGTTGAAATGGAGATTATGCAGCCCTTGTGCATCGGATACAGTTTGACCTTGGGCTACTTTGGCCACGTCAGATAAGATCTTCGCCGTAAGTCCCCACACATCTTTGGCCTTTCCAATGCCGCCAAATTCGTCATCAGAACTCAAATTTTCCACGTCATTCAGCCAAGTAGCTTCATGGGTGTTCGTAGACGGGTAATACAAATGGCGGATGTCCCATTTTAGACCGCCCCAGTCGCCCAGGTATTCCTTGTGGTCGATGTATTCGGGGTGATAAGGCTCGGCCCTTTCTCCATTGATGGGATCAGGTGCTAGATCATTGAGTGGAATGGAGAATATAGATGAGGTCTCCCCAGGGTTTAGTTTTCCAAAGAACCGCGACATGTCTAAAGGTGATTCGTATATCGTGTTGGGCGATCCGCTGGGGTTCGTTTCCCCCACATGGTTGTGCAGGAAGCACACGAGCGGTTTCACACTCAGTAGAGTGCGCGAAATATAACATGGGATATCCATTGATATGTTTTCCACTGCCATCTCAAACTTTTCGGCTAGGACAAGTGGGTCCCTTGGTAAGCCAATCTCCTCCTCTGCTTCACGGCGCGCAACTTGTTCAAAGGTCTCGATATCGTTATCCGCTTTACCACCTGGGAACGAGACATGACCACTGAAACTACGCAAGTTACGCGACCTCTTCGTGAGGAGTACTCTTAACTCGCCTTTTGCACCGATGAAGAGCATAACAAGGACGGCAGATCGCCTCCCTGATGGCCAGGCTGAGCCGAAATCGTGTTGCCGATGGTATTTGAATTGACGTAGGTTCTTGAGTAGTTCAACCGTCTTGGACATTGGCGAATTTCGATTATGAACTAGTACAATTGGAACTGTGTAGCCTGTTTACATTGAACTAATTTAGTTTTAAGTGGGTATAGTAAAAAAGGGTCTGTGGGACGATCTGCATTCTGTTACAAAATGCGGGGCGAGATGACTCCTCGCAATAGCATCGCGTCGTACGACACAATAGCCGTAGTTTTACAATTAACGAACGAATAATGGTATACATTTTATTTAGGGTAAAATGGAACATTTCTCCTGTTACACCTTCAAATCTACCTTTAATGTGTATGTGACAACAAATGACAGGGTAATGAAAAGGATGGCGTACTGTGCTACAAAAAAGATTGACAAACAGTCCATCTGCTCATGTGACCCCACAACAGGGGTATAAAATGCCGTGAAATAAACTTGAGATGTCGAGCACGGCATAGACCACGTTAGAATCATCACGAATTTGCCGATTCTGGAATCTAGCCAGTGCATGCTGTATAGTTTATTCGCCCACAGGACACCAATGATAGGTGCGATGATCAGTCTGAAGGCAGTCATTAGAACCACGGATCTGTTAAACCCTTTGGGGAGTGAGTTTACCTCCAGCCTTGCAAGCGTTCCTCCCAGCAATAGTAGACCCAAGGGGATACATGCATTTCCAATGTATGCTGTAAAATCCATCAGAAAATTCAGAACAGGTAGGTTATCAGGTGCCTGGTGGACGTGGACATAGGTGGGGACAAATAATGCCTTAATCCATGGAATTAATGCACATATAATACCTAGCAGTGCCCCCAGCGAGGCGGGTCTGCAGAAATTGATGGCAAAATATGCAACCCATTGCAAATTATGATCCTCGATATATGTTGATACTTTCCGCTTAAATCGAGCCCATTTCGTCTGGGATATTTCTGAGTTAATAGTCTGAAGGTCGCCATTGCTTTTAAGTTCGTTTTCTACTATGCCGGTGTCCTCTGTCATTGTATCAATGACACCCAGAGTAGTGTTTTCGTTACCGACCTCTTCAGTAACACTCAACGGGCGACTTAAATCAAGCTCGCCCGTTCTGATCTTATCTACAGCACTGAAAGAAGAAATGACATCGTGAATCGATGCCCTTCTGGGTCTCCTCCTTCTGATATCATTTTCACTAACTTCAAAATCAGAATGATCCATTGGTGGATCTTGAAATTCAATATTTCCCGGGCTTGAATAGATAGAGGGGTTCTTCTGGCCTGAATCTGGACCTTTTAATAAATGAGCAGCATTTGGTTTTTCTAACATCTCACTATTATGCTCCGTACCTTCCTCTTTGTAAAACCGAATATAATCCTGGTTCTCCTCGCCATTATCTGTAGTACTTCTGACGGCTCCACTGCTAAGGCTGCTCAATACACTTGATTCGTTGGAACTTATTGAGCTGGAACTCTCTCGGTCATCTAAGCTACGTCTATCAACATGAGAAGTTCTTTCTATTAAACTGCCTGTGTGCACCTTCGAACTGCTAACATCGCGTTGATTGGTTGAATTACTATCTCCAACTATGACAGATGAGTTATTCTGGCTCTCGATGTCTGCTGTTGGCTTCTTCACCTCTCTGAAATCCAATCCCACCATTCTCCACATACCAAAATTCATCATCAGGAAACTCTGGGTAAAGAGGAAAATGCACGAATAAGCTACACCTTTTTCTGATTCTGCCTCAGTAAAAATTGCACCATTTCCCATACTTTGAGTGTAGGCAATAGGTAGATCTGAAATGTTTGGGAATAAACCAGCAAAAATAAAACTCCAAAAGAATGTCTTCGGGACCGGCGTGGTATAGTTGGTAACTAATGCTCCAGTTGCCCCAAAAAGGAAAAGAATTATTGCAGAAAGAATGATAACACCTACCTCTTTAATATCTCTCCACGATATGTTTGAAACAATTTTATTGAACGTTAGACACGGTAAAATTGCATTCACAACCATATTGGAAATACCTTTGGCATTTTCCATTGAAACGACATTGAATTTGGCTAATAGAAATCCTACAAAAATGATTGTATAGATTTTAAAAATGGGTTTCAGCGCAATGTAGATTGCGGCACCCAAACCAATCTTAGACATGGTATGTGCCTGTGTATAACAACAGTCCTGTTTGTAGCTTGTTTCTTATTCACGTTTTGTGATAAGAACCATACTTCACATGAAGTGGTTACTCTCAATAGCTAGTTGTAAGGATTGTGGTTCAGATATAAAGAATATCTGGTGTAGGCGGTGTCTGACGAAATCCAGCGATAAGATTAACCAGTAGTCTTGAAACATAAGTGTCCTTACGAGGCTGGGATTTTCATAATTCTCTTCACCCCAGACATCTCCTGCTTCGTCTGTACCGCTTACATTCAATTTCGCATCCCCTACAGCGACGCATCACCAGGGATTTCGTGGGGTTACAAAATTACCCGCCAAGAAACGATCGTAGAATATAAATGCGCGATATCTGTCAAAGTCATTGAACTGATCCTTGGAATGCCCCAGTAGTTACTGCAGGTGCGATTCGAAATGTGTACCTGGAGGTAGAACTATGCACCGACTGCAGATGGCGGTGTTACAACTGACAACCATCCGTACAAATATTCGGGCCGAATTTTTGTTTTCGGGCCATTGTGCTCCGGTCGGAGATAAGGTATACGGAATTAAGATTTTTGACACATTTGGAGGCTTGATGGCAAACATAGCATTTCTACTGAGTAGTTGAACGGTGCGATATAGTCATGTAATTAAGGGTATCATTTTTGAGTTTAACATAGTGGTCAGGTTTTACTGGGAATGAGCTGTTGCTGGTTTGACTATTATACTAGTTGAGTGTCGGAAAAAATACCATCCAACAGATGCATTTCTTAATTTTATTACATAGAAGGTCAGCAAAGTACTAAAACTTGGAATAATTTAAGACAGTATCTCATTAGAGTCACCGTTGTGGTTCGTCTGAGAATGCAGCAATTGCAGCAACTTTAAAAAAGGTCCAGTTGATAGAGGTGTTGTCACGTTCCTTATTTTGAAGAATATCTGATTAATGTATTATGTTAAATGATATTGTGAGATAGAACTGAAGGCTTGTGTTCACAATGAATATTTGGCGAAAGAATACATCAATTATCAGAGTAGAGCTACATTATGATAAAGCACATTTTTTGAATATCAACAGATTACCCGCACTTCAAGAAAAGCAGCACGCGGGACGCGCCGTCGGAAGGAAAAACAAAGGGTGAGGTTTTGACTTTAGAACAACAAGATAAAACAATGCCATAATATGAAGAATATAAATATTTATATAGTCTATTTAATAGATGAACAATCCAATTATAAGAACTAAAAGGCCTATATTGGATTCACCTGAGAAGGTTCACAATCAATATTGGTAGACGAGGTAGTAAATCTGAAGACGTCAAAGAAGAAACTCATTTGCATGTTCTTAGCCTAAATTCAAACAATATAATCTCTGACTAGGAGACTTTCATGGTAAGTATTAATTGGGTACTAAGCGGAACGATCCAAATGTACACTAAACTAATAAATGTGCTTTATCATGTATAGCACTGTCCATTTGGCTATTTTCCATTATTCCTCATTCGCCGAAGTTTGCACTTCTTTGATGCGTGTCACTATTGTTGACATTGGTATAATATGTTCTGGAGTTATTTACCCACTTACTACTTTCAATAGTTGATTGAATTTCTCCTTCGTTACAGGCTTTATGAGTTGATCAACTACGTTGTCTTTTCCATTTATCTTTCTCGTCTCTATGTTTTGCTTTTCGATTGTTTCTTTCAGCTTTTGAGTCTGTAAACATAGAATCCTATGTTTGGGCTTGAGATATGGTTGTCTCAGCATATCAAGTGATGGTTGACTATCCGTGATCAGGATGATTTTTACGGGTTTACCTGTAATCTGTTTGATCTTGAAGGCAATAATTTCGGCAAGTTGTACTCCCTCATATTGTGCATACACTTCTGCTTTAGTTGATGAAGCTAGTGTACCACCTGTCTTCTTTGATACAGAATATATTAGGTTATTCCTGTACCATGCGTGTATTCCTAGTCGTGACTTTCCATCATATTCGGCACCGTTTAATGCATCAGTTAGGAGAGTTACGCTAGGTGTCACTTGGATGTCCTTTTTAAATCTAAGTTTTAGACCCTTTGTGCTTAAAAGATATTTCATTATCTTTTCTGCACCTTTGATCACTGTTTTGTGTGGGTGTTTTGTAAGTCGAGCCTTTTTTCCAGTGGCAAACTCGATATCTGCTCTTCCACGGCTTCTAATATAGGTAAGTCTACCTATTAATTTTTGCAGATATTTTGTTTTTTCTTTTATTTCCTTTTCTACCTCTGTGTCTAGAAGGTCTCTTCCTGGATGGACTGTATATTTTGATTTATGTGGCATTTTTTCCATCGTGTCCATTAAGTGTGGATATTCAGGTGCTATTCTCTTAATATAGGATTCTAGAGAAAGAGTAGCTTCTCCATTTGCACGATCATAATCTAGATCGAGCCCCAGGATATCAGTTTTGAGGACGTTATTTTTCATTGTCCCCACAATCTTCAATTCAAACTCTTCTTCGAACATTTTTATAATATCGTCAATTTCTTCCTCAGTCTCAGCAGCAATCATAGTATCATCAACATAAGCTGCGATCATGCTTAGATCCGTTTCCGAGAGGTAAAACCCTGGTGAAAATTCAGTGTCCTTATATTTTCTTTTATTCAGAAACTGGCGTAAAGTATCGTTCCAGTTCTTTGGACTCTGTTTGAGGCCATACAACGCTCGTTTGAGGGGAGTTACCATACCCTTTTGCTTGGGATGTTCAATATATAGTTCCTCTTCGATTGGTGCATATAAAAATGCATGGTTAATATCCATGGTTCTAAGATGTAAATCTTTTTCCAGAGCCATGATGAGAAACAATTTCAAACTTTCCATGTTTAGCAGGGACGTGTCGGTGTCATTATATGATTCTTCAGACTGTAAATCTCCTCTAGCGACAATACGAGCTTTGTGTGTACCGTCTCTTTTTACCGAAAATATTGTGTTTATCGGTATCACCTTTTCAGGGTCAATATTCCCTTTTGGAATTTTAATGTGTGGATCATAAACCTTCGCATCTATGAGGTTTTTTAATTCTTTATGATATGCCTTTTGAAACTCTTGGCGTTCATGTTGATCTTTATTATAGGTAATTGCTTCACGATAAAATATAGAGCGTATTTTTCTATTGTCTATATCATCGAGAAGTTGTTGTATGAGTCGGATTCTTTGTTCTTTGTCATTTCTGGTTCTCTTTGATGTCGGTCGATTATCATCATCCGTAAATTTCACCCTGTCGTGGATGGTTTCTTTTAAGTTAGAAGGGACGTTAAGTGGTTGGAGGTTACACGACTCTATTTCTTTGAGTGCTTCTTCTTCACTATTCACGTCATCATCGGACTCATCCGAAGGATCTGACTCTAGATGTTGTTCTATCGTCCTTTTGTTTTTCCTTGGATGTTTTGGAAACTTCAATGAGGAGAAGTCCTTTTCCAGAAAGCTTTTCAATTTATGCCTTCTGTTGGATTTTATTTTTAATTTCTCCTTCTTTTGATTTATAGGGTGTTTCGGATCAGTGATTGACCAGGTATTAGGGTTCCTTTTTATCCGGGAGCCTTTCATATTTTTCTTGCCTTCATTGTGATTGATATTGGTCACAATAGGCTCTGGTCGTTCTAATCGAGCCTCGAGGTTAAGAAGTTGTTCTAGAGTGAGCGATTGTTTGAAACACATCTTCGAGGCTGTTTTCATGATCGTTATCATCATTCGTAACAGGGAAGATATTCTCTATCTCGTCTTCTTGTTCTTCCATTCTTGGAATGAACAGTTCTCCATTATTCTGGACTGCATTAGCATTCAGTGATGATATGGTGCCATTTAATCCTTCTGAAGTTGAGGTAATTTCCGGGAGTACAAAATTATGTGTAGCAATTACTTCCTTAGTTTTTGTCACTAGGAATAAGTAACCGGATCCTTCATTGTCCTTACATAAGGTAATAGCATGAATACCTTTGCTTTGCAGTTTATTCTTGACATCGCGCCATATGACTGCTGGAGCGCCAAAAGGGAGAAAAGATTTTAAGTGGATGTCAATATCCCTTGTAGATAGCCGTTTAATAGGCGCCGTTTTGATTTGACCATTGAAAATCCATTTTCGAGCTGTCACTGCAGCATAAGCTGCATATTTCCAATACGGAAGGGTTAGTTTGCTCTGTATCATCAGTGTACGAACGTCATCAGTTATTGTCTGGATAGTCTTTTCAGCCCTCGCATTCGCTGAGTGGTCCTGTGTGGAGCTGAATCGGCGTACAATACCCTTTTTGTCTGTAAAAGATTTCAGGGTTGAATTAGTGAATTCAGTTCCTCTGTCCATGACAAGTTCCTTGACCGTTCTATCAAATTGTTTTTTCCATTCTTCTGATGTTGTTTTCAATTACAGATGCAACCAATGGTCCTTCCTTGGTTTGAAGAGTGTCTACGATCACGTAACGTGAGACATTATCTACCATAACCAACATAAGTTTGTCAGCTCTGGCATTCTTAATGGGAAGTGGTCCGAACATGTCGAGACTCCATGATGATCCCGGAAGTTGATTCTGGTAATAATGATCCATCGAGCCCCTATAATGATTATGTCTTCTCATCGTTCCATCCATGCAAATAGTGCAGTCATTTGAGTTCTTATTTGTTAGCTCAGTGATGTCCGCAAATATTTTAGCTTTGACAGAATCTTCAATAACATCTTTGGATATATGCTGGAGCCGGTAATGTGACTCGTCCGCTGATAGTTTAGTGGAATGTTGGATTGGATTCAAAGGTCTAATTGCCCTAATAGAAATCCCTGGTTTCTCGAATATTATATCGCTAGATGTCCACACTGTATTATTTACTGTGGATATGCGGATCAGATTATTTTTATTATACATGATCCCATCTGCTGTATCTAACTTATAACCAGTTTCCTTCCTTAATTTTTCGGCGGATATTATTGTCACATCATCATCCTCACTATAGAAGCAGCTAATCCTGATAGATGGTTTCTTTCCATTCTTGACGAGGAGTTGTCCTTGTCCCAGAATGTTTATGTGTGAGTTATCTCCCACACCTGTATAGTTAATTTGGCCATGTCCTGGTTTAAAGTCCACCAACCACTCTATATGATTTGTTAGGTGTATAGGCGAACTTGTATCCAGCGTGACATCAGTTTTAGGCAGTCCTTTTATTGGTTTTTCATGTTTTTCGTTGATTTTTGGTTTTATAATTTTTTTCTTGAGATTTTGTGTATTTTATGTCTTTTTTTATGGTTTTATTGGAAATGTTTTCCTTAATTTTAGTATTGGATTGAGTAGAAATATGGTGAACTTGTTTATTCTTGCCTAAGTAATTTCTGCTCATTATTCGATTAAGAGTTGCCACTTTTTGTGTAGTTTGGCTTCTCATAACAATCGTAATAATTGTGGAGAGTTGATGAACAGATCGAGCACTGGCTATTGTAGTTTTCAAGATCACGTTGTTTTCTTGAGTATTCTACCACAGTGAGGATATATTCGATTAGTAAGGTTGGATCTAGGTTTTTGTTAACCTGTGGATCTTTAATATTGATTGACAAATCTCCACTGACTGTCTGGTTTAGAGTTCTAAGCATATGAAAATTAATAAACTCTTTAGTTATAGGAGTTTCTGTATCCTCAGCGTAACCTTCGAGCCAGTAAATCCCGGTGAGTGCTCTTTCTAGATCAATTGGTGATGAGCAATATTGGTCAATTCTTATTTTGGACCAAATATTGTCTTTGACCTTTCTAGTGCATTCACGCATCATGCTGGATTTGATCTTGGTGAACAGCTCAGATGATGTTTCACAGTCAACTGTTTGACTGTTAAAGTATTTTCCAACAGTATTTTTCAGGCTTAAGTGCTTCGTCTTCCAAGGGAGTTAATGTCTCTCCTTTTGTGATATCATCAAATCTCCATTTCTTACAAAACGTGTTGAATCCTCTGCACCAAATAGGGTAGTCCCTTTTTGTATCAAGGACATATTTAAATGACGCAGCTTGATCCTTAAAGTAAAACTTGATTGTTTCATTTTTTGAGTTTATTACTTTGTAGTAATCACCTTGTGAGTCGTTGCTCGTTAGTAGTGGACCA
Source organism: Maudiozyma pseudohumilis (assembly GCA_030579215.1). Classification (NCBI taxonomy): domain Eukaryota; kingdom Fungi; phylum Ascomycota; class Saccharomycetes; order Saccharomycetales; family Saccharomycetaceae; genus Maudiozyma; species Maudiozyma pseudohumilis. The sequence continues at coordinate 67,867 of JAKTPZ010000260.1, forward strand.
TCGTAGTTGGCCTCTTTAACAGAATTTTTATGTTGTATTTCGTTAGAGTGAGAAGTGGTCTCAGTGGCTATGACGGGTGTCCTAGTGGCAGGGGTGACGGTAGTATCTGTCATCTCAGTCTTCTTCTCAGCCATTTGACCTTCAAGTTCGACAAGGGATGACTGTCTATCAGCAATCATATCCTTAAGAATGATAATGTCACTCTTAATTCTCTTGTCTTTCTCACATCTTTCTCTAAGTGATAATTTGGTATCGCTAGTTGTCTTTGCTTGGCTTCTTACCAGCTGGACAAGTTCCAAGGTCAGTTGTTTAATATTATCTTGCTGAATTTGGACTAGCGATTGAATTGGGTTGGGTTCGTTCTCAGAAATGGCCTTTGGCTTCATTTCATGAGATTTCCCAGTATGCCCCCCATGCTGAACATTTTTTAGTTCTGCTGAGTCCATTTTCTCTCGATTATGGAAGTTTTACGAATCCTTCTCTTTTATTATAGAGTATAAAGTTATATATGTATTATGTCATGAGTCTCTTATAACAGGTTCTCTCTCTGTTCCTTAGTCTCGGTTTACCCGTTGTTCCTAGCTCGGTTTGTTGTGACGACGTGACCACGGCGCGGGTAAGACTTTTTATGTGTCAGAAATAATAAATGTGTTTTACAGTGCTATAGTGCATGTTGCACTATAGTCTCGCAGATTCATTCTTTCTCATTTATGTATTTTATGTATCTTCTATATAATAGAAAACCAGTAACAATTATTCTATAACAGGAGGCCATATTGACAACTAAAATATTTCAAATTCAAATAAAAACCAACATGAATAGAGAAAGATCATCTATATCTAACGCCTCATCCGAGCCTAGCATAAAATAAGACCGTCCTTTAATAAATACCGTTCTTACTCTCAAAGGGATATCAGGTTGTATTGTTCGCAATTCAGGCGTCAGCCGCACATGGCGATGCACGTGATACATCACATGCAGCGCACGTGATAGGCTCGCGTGGTTGCAAACAAAGATGAAAATCTTATATAACAGTCGACGTCATCTACTTGACAGTTGACATATATGCATAACCTTATGTTGTGTTAAATAGTTTATATATAAAGAAATCAGTCCCCTATATTATTATTTTTCCTCTTATTACATTCATAATCTATTCACCCAGGAACAACCATATTCCAACCAATAGCTTATACCGTCGTACGAATTAAAACAACAATAATCGGCCCAAAACAATACAAGGTATTACCCGGCTAACTATACCACAGGTCGCGCTAATTGTGTCAAATTAATATCAAATAATAGGAAGTTTGGCCGAGCGGTTTAAGGCGCCAGATTTAGGTTCTGGTATCTCCGGATGCATGAGTTCGAATCTCATAGCTTTCATTATTTTTTATATTATTTCCGCAATCACGTGATTGTCACATATAATCATAAAATTGCCTTTATCCTCGATAAAATCTTAGATTACTATTGGGTAGGGCTAAAAGAAATGTCTTGCTATTTATATTGGCATATTTCTATTTATCAAAAACTGAAACCAAGGGTAGAATTATCAATTCGTTCAGAATATCTTTTATGTAATTAGAGCATAAAACATATAATAATACTCTCAATCATTAGGCATACGACAAATGTGGTACAAAATGCAAATTAGAACCCGTACTGACATAAACAGATGATTTCAACCAAGCAAAAATTATGTATACAAATATCTCTATCAAAAGTTTTTCTTCCTTATGCTAATTCAAAAATTACAACTGGCACCCTCCTATTTTTCCAAAAATTGCGGACCGTTTAACAGAATCAACTATAGTCTATGTAAAAGATAAATATTTACCCGGCCCCCTTCAAAGCTCTCCCCCACCCAGCGTACAAGGCTCGCCAGCCACCAGCACCCTACCACACCCAGCGTACAAGGCTCGCCAGCCACATCGCCTCACCTCGCCACACACACACCATCACTCCCCACACGTTACCCTGACACCATTCCCCCCAAATACCCCTCCGCACTGCCGGCTCCCGCCAGCAGCACCTAGGAATAACAAATCAGACAACAAGGGCTTAATCTCAGCAGATCGTAACAACAAGGCTACTCTACTGCTTACAATACCCCGTTGTACATCTAAGTCGTATACAAATGATTTATCCTCACGCAAAATGACATTGCAATCCGCCGGCAAGCACCCAAGGCCTTTCCGCCAAGGGCACCGGTGCCAGCCTGCTATGGTTCAGCGACGCCACAAGGGCGCCTTATTCGTATCCATCTATGTTGTGCGAGGCAAAGAAATCACCGCGTTCTAGCATGGATTCTGACTTAGAGGCGTTCAGCCATAATCCAGC
>JAKTPZ010000261.1:0-60196 GCA_030579215.1 Maudiozyma pseudohumilis
ACCATTCAACCATTTTGTATTTTATTTGTTCGATTGTTTTATTATGGGTAACAGTTGAAGTTCAAATTGAAATTAAATTGTACTGTACAAGGAATTACAGTCATTAATAAGAAGGTGATTGTTAGACAGTAGTATGTATCTCCATGTTTCCGATGGCGACTACCAACAGGGGCGTCATTCCAAAACGTAACAAGTCAAATTTGTGCTTCACAGAAAGTGGCGCAGAACGTCTCCGACAAATAATGTTGAACGATTGGCAGAAGCAGATCCACGACAACCTCAATGATTTTTCCACGAATTCAATTAATACCACGGCAGAATCGGTTTTATAGGAATTAATTCGATATAAATATATCCCGAAGAAGTGACGAATGGGTCAGTGTGCATAAGGATCTAATGCGATTGGTTTTTAGTTAAGAAGGACTAGGTAGTAGTAGTACCTCAAACTTGAATAGAAAACCCTGCATAAAGCCTACAATCCGAGTCAAGGTTAACTAACATAATTCTTTTAATTGCCACTTCATTACGAAACTCTCCTCGCACTTCTAGAGAGATATAATCTGTTATGCATTAATATCGATTAAATGATGCAAAATATCGTTTTCAACGAGTTGAGCTGTCCGCATATCGGATAACACTTTGACCTAACTTTATTTGAAAATAATCGATGCTTTTTCAACCAATACACTATTCGATCGGAGGTATATCTCTTCCAAAAGTTTAGGAAAGCTGAAACTTTATCATTATTGATCTCCCTTAAATACCTTTAAACAATTTAGCTAAGACCCTGTTCAAACTAGGGATTTCTGGCTGAACACTCCATGTCGAAAGATGATGAAATAAGGAATAAAGCATCCATAAGCACGGATACCTCTATAAATGCAGGAATAGTGGACGATGTGGATCATATCACAGAAGGAATAAATAAATTACACCTGAAGAAGTCTCGTCACAAAGGGAAGAATCGAAAGAAATCAAGTCCATATAAAAGACCTCATGGCGTAATCCCCTTCCAAAGATTCTCACATGATAGTATTAGACACATACCCCACGATGCAAGGACGCTACTGTCAGATGTCACCGAAGTGGCCATATATCGTGAGGATAAACTGTTTACAGATGTTAATATGAAAACTAGAAGCCAGTTGATGCCAGTTCTCAACTTTGATATTGCCGCCCTCAATACTGGAAAGGCTAATGATAGAAAAGAATTGGTGTTGCCATATTTAGGAACAGACCTTTTCAAAAATCTAGATGAATTCCACCTAATGGATCCAACCTTATTAGATAATGTTGGTCCTTGTATGGAGTATATTGAACAAAGTTTGAATAAAACTATAGAGCCTAGAGAAAATGATTCCATTACAATTTTATCGCCCAGGCATCATATTGTTGATATTGCCATGAGTATTTTCAATCTGTATTCCAAAACAGATACAACTTTATTATGCACCTACACTAAGAACGGATATTTAGTATTCCAGCAGGATGCCAATGTGGTCGATAAGACAGATATGGGGGTAAATTGTGTTGATCCAATGGTTAGAAAAATATGCATGACTGGGTTTGCATTCGAGGATCTGGTTACGGAAGAACGAGACACTAAAGAACCTGTCTTCTCTATTGTCAAAGGATCAATAAGTTCTAAAATAAATTTATTGCTGAGATGTGAAATTGATGCATACAATGCCCAACATGATATATATACTGAATTGAAATGCTTTTCTCCAATTAGGATAACAAATTCAAACCATCGCAAGAAACTCTTACGAACATGGATTCAAACAGGACTTTGTCAGAAATCTGATGTGATTATTGGTATTCGTAATACAGGCGACGGAATGGTCAGCGACATTAAGCATTATACCAGATCTGAGTTGTATCACACATTTGATTCTGTAAAATTGCCAGTTTTGGACAAGGATTTTAATTACAATGCCAATATATCCGTTCAATGGACGCATTTTTGTCTTGAATCGATACGCAAACTTGTTCTTGATTCAATTGATGGGCATAACACTCAGCCACAGGCGTTCAAAATCATTATAGATAAAAGGCACAATATTTCACTGCGAAAATTACAGAAGGTGCCAGAAAAATTTCAAATGGAGAAATATAACGACATTTTATAATCTTTGTTATCGAGTTTATTATGTATTCATAGATATATATTCAGGGTTATTATTTCTTGCACTTTAATTAGATATCGCATGACATCCTGATTTCGGAAAACGCGATGTGCCCAGGCTAGCGAGGTAGATGCATACATGAAATATAGTTACAAGGTTGAGCAGAGAAAAAGAAAAAGCCCACATCTTTTAGTACAAAAAAGCAGCTAGAGATTTCGATCCTATTATAACCACTAATGTGGATTCTGCGCTACAGTTATGTATTAGAAACAGCTGAAGAGGTACATATATCAAGTTGTCTGAAGAGAGATACATCTTACTCCATTGGCAGATCCAGGAAAAACTCTTTTTATATCAAGAATGATAAAAGTATCTCGAGAGAACATATCCGTTTTAGCTGGACTAGCAATGGAAAACTTGAGATTATAAATGAGGGTAAGGTCACCGTCATTGACGGTAAGCATTTGCAACAGAAGGAAGCGTACACGTTTTATCCTTCGGAGCAGAATGATAAGATAATTAACACACCACAGGATAACTCAAATTGTATTCTTATAAATATTGGTACAAAACCGAGTAACGTATCATTTGTCTGGCAAAATTGTAATGTGCTAGTACCAGATGATGTTGACAAAGGTTACGCTATATTAGGAAATATGGGTATCAATCTGATTGAGGAGAAATCGATCGATGTCTCAAAGCTCTCTACAGTAGATTTCATATTGGGAGAGAATGAGTGGAAAAATAAATCAGACTTCAGAAAGTTGTATACTTGGTCCAAGAGCGGTTGCCAATCTGTAACCTTCCAATTCCTGCAGCAATTAGAAAACAACATCACAGAGTCACACATAAATTTTGACAAAGTCTGGGGACATATCAGCAAAACGACAATTTCACATGATGTCAACATCAAAAACTTTACTGAATCTGACCCCGATGGTCTAATTGACATGACATTTGTTGTTCTTGGCGATCTTAGCATCGTGTCTAGGATATATTTCGAATCGTACATCAAATGTATACATTCACATGCCGTGTTTTATCACACAATCACAGAACTGAACAGTCTGTCAATAGATGATATTAAGACAAGTCAATGTCTATTAGTAACAACCAATAGTGTCGAGAGAGTTCCAAATCTACCAGAAAATGTTACTCCAATATACATATCAACGCTAATAGATTCTATGAGCAGTTCAACATACAAAAATATGATAATAGCAAAGAATGCATTAATAAAGGAGGTAACGCATAATTTCGTTAAGGAATCCGTAGATAGGAAACCAGAGAATGACCAGATTGAAAAAAATGAGTCTATTACTCTCCCTAATAAAGACGGGTCAAAGAGCCTGGACACTCCGCCAGTTAAAAGACGACGTTTGAATAGATCTAGGGTACAACCGCTCAATAGTTTAAGCTTCTTTGTTGGTGGGAATGAGAACGAAGCCAACAAACAGATAGAGTCAGCATCAAACAAGGCAGCTGATAACGCCTTTTCTGCTGCAAATAACAGCCCTGTTCAAACGGAGGATAGTGATGATGACCTGATCATGTCGCTTGAGAAAGAGCCAGGTATTATACCAAACAGCCAAAAGGGGAATGTTACTCCAAACAAAGCATTAAGTAAGACAAGTCCATCACCTATTAATATCGATATGAAAAAGGAAGAAATGCAAATGATATCCCATACTTCTCCAGTGGCTAAAATAAACAAGGAAATAATTGCAACTGATAATGAGGAACATGACCCTCTTACAGCTAAATCTGCATGCATTACTAAAACAACTGGTAAGTCAAAATCAAAAGAACAAAATATTATTGAGTCTCCTGGACCAGTTTCTGCTCCTGCTGACCAAACTTCCAGACCCCAGACATTAGTAGATGTGATCCAATCTACAAAGCACACGGAAGTGGAGCGGTTAAGGGCGAAGGACTTTGAAGTTCCCAAATCTGAGTTTGCAGATAGTGCCCTAAAGGACTTCTCCAATCTTGAAATAGTCGAAAACCCTTCTCTTGTGACCAGATCCTACACATATCACAAACAGTCTACTCCTGGACCATATGAAGGAAGGAAGAATTTCAAGAAGTTTAACAAAGTGTGGAGGACGGCAAGGAATGGTAACGATTCGCTTACAAATAACGCTTTCTTATTGACAAGAAACTATGTTGGAACCAAAGAATACGAGGCAGAAAATGCCCGGACTATAACGAAGAACAAGAAATCTCCAGATACTCTTTCTCAAAATATGTTGGATACATCAAAGCTCAATGAAGATGAACGTCTACTAATCGAGATGCAGCATAAAACTCCCTCCACTGAAACACCAGCTGCTAAGAATGTTGATCACTCGTACGCAAGCGATAACGATCTGGAGAATTCGTTCAGCTTTTCCCGGTCAACAACCAGACCAAACGCATTATTTGTTGCGGATGAGGATGAAGATACCAACAGCCAACGCTATATGGATGAAGACTTTGATGATTTTGGGAGCAATCAGCACAAGCATACACCACGAACCCCAACAATTCTACAAAAGGAGAAAAGTCCCCCACAGAGAATAGCCAGTAGTGGTCAAAACTCACGTCGCAAAACCGCAGTATCAACAGCGGCTTCTGACTCAGAACCCGATGACCCAGACGACGGTCCACAATTCAAATTTAGAAGGAGGGCTTGACTTATTTAAGAACGTACGCCTTCAGTTCATGGATATAGACACATTCAATGATACATTAATGAAATTTAATATAAATTGCATCATTATAGAATCCTCTTATTTTAACTTTTCTTCATTTTATTTAGAGAGAAAGCACAAGATAATCTTAAACAATTTTATGTATATAATTTGAAACAATTTCTCAAAAACACACCTTGTATTTAACCATTTAGATGAATGGAACGAATGGGCTCCAGTCTGGAACAACAATTCTCTTCTCACCTTCGACCTTGGAGATGTTAGAAACAGCCTCAAAGTCCTCCTTTGACAGAGTGAATGTCTTCAAGTTACTAACAATTCTGTCGGCATTGACAGACTTTGGAAGGACAACGTAGCCCCTCTGGACGTGCCAGCTGATAACGACCTCGGCTGGGGTGACGCTGTTCTTCTTTGCAACCTCGATGACAGTCTTCTGGCTCAGAAGAGGGGCATTGTTGGAACCCAGAGGAGAGTAAGCCTCGATGACGATGCCCTTGGAGTGACAGAAATCAACCAGCTCTTGTTGTGGTAGTAGAGGGTGCAGCTCGACCTGGTTGGCAGCTGGGACGATCTTGTTACCTGGAGAAGCCAGAAGGTCCTTAATGTTGTTGATAGAGAAGTTAGAGATACCAATGGCTCTGGTCAAACCTGTGGCTGGTAGCTCCTGCATCAGCTCCCAGGTCTTGATAAAGTTCCAGTCGCTGATCTCAATGTCACGGACACCGTCCTCCCTGGTAGGGATAGTCAGCATGTTACCGTCCTTGATTAGTCTTGGACTTAGGGAAACGGGCCAATGCATTAGGTACAGGTCAACGTAGTCCAGACCTAGTCTCTTCAAAGATTGCTCTAGAGCCTCCTTTGGGTTGTGCTGCTGGGTACACCACAACTTGGTAGTAACAAAGATTTCGCTACGTGGGACACCAGAGTCATTGATGGCCTTACCGACCTGACCCTCGTTCTTATAAATAGCGGCTGTGTCAATGTGTCTGTAGCCAACTTCAAGGGCCTTTCTGACAGCCTTGTAACCGTCATCGGCCTCAGTGGATCTCCAGGTACCTAGACCAAGAGCAGGGATAGAAACTCCAGTGTTAAGTTTAATAGTGGCAGTAGTGTTCTTTAATTCAACCATTTTTTTTGAAGTGGTAGAGTGTTGTTTTGTGTTGTGCTGTGTTGCGGTATATTATATAACAAGAGAAAAGTATGTCAAAATAGAAAGTCAATTTGAAATAGGGGGTGATTACATAAAGAGGAAGAGAAAAAGAAAAAGACGGCAGGATGTCCTAACCTATCCGAGTTTAAATACAATCCGTCTCGTTTACCAAAAGTCCACCCCACAGTTACAATGATGGGTACTAATTCAAACCAAGTCTCCCCTACAATTCAGAGGGAACAGCGCAGGAACAGTGCGAGAACATCGTGGGGAGGGGGCAGAACCTCGCATCTTATGTCCGCTCCTCGTCCTGCTCTTAACTCCTGCCTTCCCTCTGCCGTCCAGGAGTCTTACGCTCTTACACCCCTGCAGATCTCGGCATCCTCTAGTTGCCCCGCCTTCCTACGGGCTTCCTCCCCGTCACCAGTACAACTGTGCCCTTCCAACCCACCTAACAGAGAGGGTACGTGTGTGTGGGTCTTGGGCAATTGCCTTGCTGGTGTCCCCTGAGAGCGGTGTCAGAATGCGGTGCCGTACATAGGGCCGATTCGGGTCGAATAGTTCGGGTGACACTGTTCCGGCTCGGATTTGATATCAATTCGGGCCGAGTTGTTGGTTGACAGCCGAATAGGGTGGGAAAGACGTTCGGGTACAGGATTGAGAGCCCTCTTGGCGGTTGGGAATGTGTCAGCAAGCTTGCATGGAGTTTGTTGAGGGAATTATGATGTACACATGCTTGGGTGTGACTACCGTACAGTTTGTTATTAGATAAAGTATGCACCCCAGATTCGGCCGAACCTGTCTATTGTGCATTGCTAAAGTCATGTTTAGGTAATTGTGACAAAAGGTAGCGTAGGGAAGCATAAAAAAATTGCCATGTGGGAATGGGGCATATCGCAAGTGCAAGTACTATTCAATGAAGTTTGTTACCACATTTTGCGTTTGTCATTTTTCTTGTGCTATTTTATTTTACTTTATTTTGTCTATGTAGTTACAAAAGATTCCAACGGTCCTTGTTATTATTTACTACTGTTTTCGTATCCCACGGAGGTAGGTGTAGGATACGGATGCTAGAATGTGCATGTGTATCTGTATGTCTGGATATTCTACCCCTCTATGCGAGCATACGTCTGCACAGTTTGTAGGACTCCTTCTGGCACTTGATCCACCATCTCTTGTAGAAAGGTTTGTTCTTTAGGTCCTGCGCGACATCGTCCTGGTCGATCATGAACTTTGGGTTCGAGAGCAGTTCCTTCACAAACGAGGCCAAGATAAAATTAAAGTATAACCTGAACACGAGGGTTACCCAGGTGATCAGCATTGTCATGCCATATTCGTATGCCTCGGTGGCACCCTGACTGGCCTGGTCCTCCCCACGCTTCCCCTTCGCTGGAGCAACTGCCGACGCGTCATTTGCTCCAGTTGCCTCTTCTGTAAACCACACATTGGTAAACCACAGTGTAAAGAAACAGGTCAACACAGTATCTATGGAGTAGAATACTAGAATCTGGGAGAATGTGAGCAGCGTGGGCTTTACGATCTCGTACATGCCTTGGACGTAAACAATGAGGGTCATTATAGACCACAGGTATGATACACCCTGCATGAAGTCCAGCGGGTGACCAGTGAAGATAGCTAGGATACCATATACACCACTGCATTTGTTGAAAATGGTGATTCCAAGCACGATTTCCACAGCGATGTACAAAGGCAGGAAGCCTAGAAACGTTTTGGGAAACTGAAACGCAGAAATTCGCATGGCTAAGAGAGAATTAGGTAGTATTCTGCACTAAAGGTATTTCGTTCAAATATTGGGTGCACTTTCAACAATGAAAGAGGGGTGTGTAAAGAGTTCCCAAAGCACGTAGTCTCAAGTAGTTTATCTCTCAGTTGGCTCGTTGTTGTATTGTGCCCTGCAAGCCTTTGGGGCGTCAAGTTTGGCCCTGCGCTCTCTGCGGTGAAAATTTTGGCTGAGCCCTCAGGGCTTTTCGTGGAACGGAGGAAAAGAAAAAATTTACCAGTGGCGATGAGCTTCTAGATGTTACATAGATGATAATTGTATGTACAAGGTTACTTTATCAGAGGTTTTCGATCATAGCTAGTCTGTCTGTTATTCTTATTAACCAGTCTGTCTGTGAGTCATACTAGCTAGATATTCTGTACACTTGGTATCTGATTACTTACAAATGTCATTCGAAGATAAATTCGACAAGCTGAGCGTGAGAGACGACCAAGCGTCGTCTGAACATGTCAACACCCGTATCCTGGACAAATTTGCTAACCAGATCAAGACAGATGAGCTATCCTTTAGCAGAGGTAAGACCAACAAGGATAAGGCCAATAGAGCTACTGTTGAGAATGTTTTGGACCCTAGAACCATGCGTTTCCTCCAGGCACTGACCAGCAGAGGTGTCATTTCTGATTTCAACGGTTGTATTAGTACTGGTAAAGAGGCTAATGTTTACCACGCGTTTGCTGGTTACAAACAGCAGAATGCAGATGCTATTAAATCTGGTTCTTCTGAGGAGAAGGTGCCCGCAACTACTGTAACAGACAGTGATAAATTGGAGAAGGTCACAGATGATAACACAGAGACTACTCTAGAAACAGGTAATATTGAATCGGCGAATGCAGAAGATGACATTGCTGCCACCACAGAGGTTGATGGTCCAGTTGGAAAAAGAGATGAGTACGCCATAAAGATCTACAAAACATCTATTCTTGTTTTCAGAGACAGAGAGCGTTACGTGGATGGTGAGTTCCGTTTCAGAAACTCCAGATCACAGCACAACCCCAGAAAGATGATTAAGATCTGGGCCGAAAAGGAATACCGTAACTTAAAGAGAATATATCAGAGTGGTGTTATTCCTGTCCCAAAGCCAATTGAGATCAAAAATAATGTTCTCGTGATGGAGTTTCTCAACCGTGGGGATGGTTTTGCCTCGCCACGTCTAAGAGACTATCCATACAAGGATAGGGATGAGATATACTATTTCTACTACAATATGATTGCCGATATTAGATTGTTGTACCAAGTGTGTCGACTAGTCCATGCTGATCTGTCAGAGTATAACACCTTGGTTCACAATGGACAACTATATTTCATTGATGTGTCTCAGAGTGTGCAACCTGAACATCCAATGAGTTTGGACTTCCTCAGAATGGATATTAAAAACGTTAACTTTTACTTCGAAAAGATGGGTATCGATATTTTCCCAGAGAGACTGATCTTCCAGTTTACTATATCAGAAACATTACCAGGTTTCGAGGGTGATATGAAGAAGTTACAAGATCTAATGGCATACATCTCTAAGAACATGACTGTGAAGAAGACCGCTGAGGATGAGGCCGAGGATGAGATTTTCAGATCCCTTTACCTGGTCAGAAACTTGAACGGTCTTGAAGAAAGAGATTTCGATAGATTCACAGAAGGTAAATTCGATCTCTTGAAGAGTCTTCTTGCCCACGATAACGAAAAGAATTTCTCTACTGAAAATGAAGATGCACTAAACGGTGCTTCAGGCAATGAAAGTTCAGAAGACGAGGGAAGTGAAGACGATGAAGAAGATGATGAAGAGGACGACGACGAAAGTGAAGAATATGAAGAATACTCGGACGAGGAGCCAAAGATTCTAAAGGGCAAAAAATACGAAGATAAGGATGAAAAGAAGGCTAGGAAACAAGAGGCGAAGGATGCTAAGCGTGAGAAGCGTAAAACCAAGGTGAAAAAGCATATTAAGAAGAAGCTAGTGAAAAAGACAAAATCTAAGAAATGAATGTACTTGCAAACATATTCACAACATAAAATAGAAATATCTCTTTTCCTGCACTGAAACCCACCTATCAGCCTTTACCAACTATAAAGTAGGATTATATATTCGTGTTTAATATTATGCAGTATGGATTAAATTGAATAAGAAAGTCTAAAAATGGTATCAGACAAAGTCAAGTAATACATGGGTATAATTTTTATAAATAATTATATCCAATACAAGGATTAATCACGTCCAAGATTTGGTTTGTCACCAGCTTTCATAACTGTCAAAATTTTATCACACCTTACGTTGACCAAAAATTTTTCCGCTCGGCCCGTTCAAGAAAAATCGATGAGCATCGAGACACATCAAAATAATTTTGTTTAATGCATATATATATACATTCCAATTGTACTTTCAATATTTGTTTCTTTGTTAAAGATACCATTAGGAAGCAGAATAGCAACTTTGACCAATATGTCTACTGGGAACGGTAACGGTGCTGAGAAGCAATCTTCTGACCCAAGATTTGCTAGAGTTTACAATGATCCTAAATTTAAGAAGGTCAGATCCAAGGACCTCAAGATTAAGCTGGACAGCAGATTCAGCAAGAAAGATCTTGAGATTAAGAAGAAAAGTAAGGTTGATAAGTATGGTAGAAGATTAGGATCGGATGAGAATAGTAAGGATATGAAAGACTTCGACAAATACTACGAGAAGGAGACCGATGAAGCTAGCAAGGAAGAGGGCGATGTTAAAGATAATTCCGAAGAGGAGGAAGTTATTGTGGATAGAGCTCGTGGTGAAGTTCCAGAAGACTATGTATCCTCTTCTGATGATTATACATCCTCTGATTCAGAATCCTCCGGAGAGAGTGATCTTGAGAGTGAGGGTGAATCCGACATTGAGATTGAAACAACAAAGCCAGAAGCTGGTGAACCATCGAAAACACTTGCTGTTGTTAATTTGGATTGGGATCATGTAAAGTCTAACGATCTTTTCGTTACCTTTAGTGGTTTTGTACCAAAGGGAGGTAAGATTGAAAGTGTGTCTATTTACCCTAGTGAGTTTGGTAAGGAGCGCATGGAGAGGGAAGAAGTCGAAGGCCCACCAAAGGAGTTATTCCAGAAAAAGAAAAGTAAGAAATCCAAACATGTTGAAGACGATGACGATGAAGAAATTGGAATCAAGGATCTTTACGAAGAAGGTGATGCTGACAAAGACTTTGATAGAAAGGCTTTGCGTCAGTACCAGCTGGAAAGATTGAGATATTATTACGCTGTCGTGTACTGTAGCAATATTGAGACTGCCTCTGCCATCTACCAGAATTGTGATGGTACTGAGTATGAGTCCACCGCCAACATGTTCGACCTCCGTTTCGTTCCAGATGGAATGACATTTGATGACGAGGCTAGAGATGAATGTAAGGGTATGCCAAAGAACTACAAACCTCTACAGTTCAGTACCGATGCCCTTCAGCATTCTAACGTTAAGTTGACCTGGGATGAAACTCCAGCTGACAGAATTGCCGTGTCAAAGAGGGCCTTTTCTCAGAAGGAGATTGAGGATATGGACTTCAAGGCGTATCTTGCATCCGATAGTGACGGTTCAGATGAAGAGGTTGACCAATCTGCCAAAAACAAGCTCCTTTCCCTTGTCGGTAAGAACCTAGGCGCAAATGCTACAGACAAGGACAATGAAGACGGCGAAGGTGCTGAAGTAGATATGGAGATTACATTTACTCCAGGTCTAGAGGGTGGTGACGATGAAGCAACTGAGGAGAAGGAAGAAAGTACTATTGAGAAGGTAAGACGTAAGGAAAAGGAACGTCGTAAGGCCAGAAAGGACAAGCTGAAGCAATTGAAGAAGGCTAGTGTTGATGAAAAGAAGGAGAAGTTAAGGTCATTGAAACGTGGTAATAAGGATAAAGAGCCAGTCGACGAAAAGTCAAGAGCAGAGTTAGAATTATTGATGATGGATGATGGTACCGAGAAGGAACAGTCACTAAACAAAGAAGCTCATTTCAACATGACTGAAATTCTGAGGTCTGAGAAGGAAAAAACTAAGAGATCAAAGTTCCAAAACAAAGATAAGATCGTTGAAGATAAGTTTGAAGCTGATCTGAATGACCCAAGATTTAAGGAGATGTTTGAGGACAAAGATTTTGCCATTGACCCCTCAAGACCTGAGTTCAAGGAAACCAAAACCACTAAGAAGATGCTACAGGAGCGTAATAAACGTTCTAAGAACAATAGAGGTTCCAACAAGAAACGTAAGACCACCTCTGAGCAACAAAATCCATCCAGCAGCATTAAAAATATCGTGAAAAAGCTTAAAACTAAAGGCAACCGGAAGTAAGTAATCTGTAACATATAAAAAAAGTAATAAATCGCCAATTCGATATCTTTTTACTAGAAATATTGTAACAACTTCAAAAAATATTACTGTATATTTCTATATATTGTAAAACTTACCTTCAATTTTTTGCGATCTACTAACTATGGGACAACTTAAAAAAAATATTTATGTATGCAATTTTTATCGACGAGCAATAAAAGGAATGAAAGGGCATTGTTTTCATAAATTTTGACGAGAACGATAAGTGACTATATGAATAATGGCATTGATTGACGGTTATACATCTAGTTCAGACTCATCAGACGATCAGTCTGAACAAGTTTCTAGTCATAGTTCTAAAAGAAATTTACATACGCGGAATACACCTCACAAGAGGTATCATTTCACCAAGAGTGAACAAAAGAAAAGAAAGCAGCAAAGAACATCTAAAGATCCATGGGGCTCTTGGAGTGAGGATGACGAAAATTTTACTACTAACAATGACGTAAATAATGAAATTGTGGATAATGTGTTAGAGTCTGGGGAAGACTCAGATATATCAGATACTGTAGATGAGGAAACATCAGTTAGCTACGTCAATGATAATGATTACTACACAGATAACAACCTCTTAAATTCTCCATTAGATATTGATATTTCACTTGATAAGAAACCTATGTCTTTTAAAACATATTTACCGAAAACTGTTAAGCATATATTTGAAGGTCATAAAAACGGAACTACTCGTCTTACTTTCATTCCTAAGACGGGCCATCTTTTCCTGTCAGGTGGGAATGATAAAAAGATCAAACTTTGGGATTTCTACCATAACAGAACGTGCGTAAGGGATTACAATGGGCATTCCAAAGCTATTAACTCTCTTGAATTTTCGACTGATGGATCCTCCTTTGTAAGTGGTTCATTTGATAAAACAGTAAAACTATGGAGTACTGAGACAGGAACAGTAACCAAAAGGGTAAAGTGTAACGGTTTACCGACCTCCTGTCAAATTAGACCACATGCGTCAAATGAATTCATCGTTGGTTTATCTGATTCAAGAATATTACATTACGACACACGTGTAACTGAAAAGGATGGTCTGATTCAGACGTATGATCACCATACGAACGGTATATTGGATTTAAAGTATTTCCCAGATGGAACAAAATTTATATCATCTTCAGAGGATAAGTCTGTCCGGATATGGAATAATGGTATTAACGTCCCCATTAAACAAATTAGTGACACCGCCCAATATTCCATGCCTGTTCTAGAGGTTCACCCATCACACAAGTACTTCTGCACCCAGAGTATGAATAATACGATTTGTACATTTGACATGAAACCCAAATACAAAAGGGTTCCAAGTAAAACTTTCAGTGGACAGAAATCGATAGGTTATTCCGTTGGATTTGACTTTTCCCCAGATGGTCATTATTTATGTTCTGGTGATATCAGAAGTAGGATTATTTTATGGGACTGGAAAACTACAAAACAGTTAAAAGAAATCCAAATACCTGGCAAGGGTACCATATCTGAAGTAAAATGGCATCCCCAAGAGACAAGTAAGGTGATTTGTTCAGGTCCAGTGGGAAAAATATATATGCTCGACTGAGTTATTTTTTATGTTCTTTCTTATTGAATGTGTATAGATTGTATATAGTATAATATTGCATTATGAAGGTATAGTACCCTTTCTCCTACGTGTTGTCTATTCAGCAAATATGCCCTACTCTCAGAATGCGAAGGCGAAGCTGCTCGTTTAAAGGTTCATTAGTGAAGTATTTCAGTCCTTATGATGAATGGGATATGTCTCTTAGAAACCCTAGGTTAGGCCTGATGTTCCTGCTTGTATTTGCTGATTTCGGCGCGTAGATCATTAGTGAAGTTGTCATCAACCTCCACATCATCCCAGTTTTCTTCCCATAGGTTTGTGTGGAATTCCTTCGAATCCTTTAGTGACGTGCCAGCAGGCCATTGGTCTACTGGGAAATCCTCAAATTCGTCATCTTCCTCAAGGGATTTCTTGTTGGGGACAGGTTTAGAATCCTTAATGCCCGATTCCTCCTTAATTGCTGCTGTACTTTTCTCAGGGGCAGAACTCATGTTGTATATTGATTGTCCTGATAACTTGTTACTAGATTATGACCTATAACATATTTCTATTGGCCTAGGTGCAAGGAGTTCATCTTAAGTTCTCCAGAACTGGTACTTAAGCTTAATTTTCGGTAGTACATTTTGCCACACACAATATCACTAAGAACGAACTCATGGTATTATAGAGCTAATGATATAAAAGATAATAAGATAATAAGATAGAAGTTTCCAAAATAAAACATTACTAAGGAATTCCAGAGTAGACAAGACAGTAATTGACCAGAAGTCAAAAAGGGATCTTTAAAGAGCGTTTTACTCGTTCGGTGACTTTCGAAATAAAAAAAGTGTAAGGTCTGACGCTTTTAACCAAGCCAAAAAGTAAGTGTCTACACAATAGAAATATATTGCAAAATTATAACTTCACATATGTAGTTCGGTTACACTCAAATCAAGTAGTGGTAGAATAGTAATCACATAATTACAGATATCACGTGACAAATAAATTCTTGCAAAAAATATATAGCCCTGTAGGGGGCTCGAACCCCTAACCTTGTGATTAAGAGTCACACGCGCTACCGATTGCGCCAACAAGGCTACTTGTTGTGATATTTTTATAACAATTAGATTATCTTGAGGTCTACTTGTCAGGGTAATACCTGGTCTATCCTTGATAGTAAGAACGGTGTGTATTAGAGGACTATCTAAGTTTACCTTAAATTACTTATTTTGCTCAGGAAGAGAACTGTTTTTGAACACTATTTAAAATAGCTAAAACCAGAACGGGACAGTTTCTGATGCAAGGGTGTCCCTTTATGTAATATTGACTGTCGGGAAGGTTCCGATGGTCATAAGTGTGTTTCGACGAATTCCTGGGAAATCCAGTGCTACTCATTAAATGGCTCAGCACATCCCCGTACAGCGACTAGCCGATGGCCGGCTTTTAGTTATCCAATTATTCTTCCTACTGCTTTTTCTTAGTAGTGTCGGGTCGGTACCTCGCCGTAGCCGCATCCAACGATGTTACTGCACGTCACGCGTACGATGTCATCGAAATGCATCCCAGGGGGGACCTTCTCCAGCATCTTCTCTGAGGCTTCGTCGATGCGGGATCCAACGGTGTTCCAATGTCTGGTGTCACCGAAGTGCATCCCATGAGGACCCTTCTCGGGGCCCTTCTCTGGGGCTTCGCAATAGCGGTGATTAGCTGTACTTCCAGGCGTCTTTTCTTAAAGCCGTCTTACAGTCGTTAAACGTGACTGGACTAACAGCCACATGTGTTACATTTTTGCTGAACTCATCACAACGGATCTTTTTAAAATTTACACTATCTGCTGAAAATAATAATAAATTTCTTTAATCTGGTTGAACCGAATATGCAAGTTTCATTAGGGGTCCTAGTTGATTTGAGAAATGTGATTGAATTGTTAGTTTTTCCTTGTATGGTCAGATTGTTAAGAATTGGCGTATGTCTCTTCTTTTCGAAAAAGTTTATTAATTTTTTAAAGAAGTGTGCATTAAATAAGTACTTTTAAATCATTTATATCCTTATAAGAATTTGTGTACTGGACTATTCCAGTGTGACGACTGCTTACCATTTATCACATTATCAAAGTACATATTTTTTTTTCTTTGTCCAAACAATAGGTACATACAACATTGTATTTATTATTCTTATTATTATTGTTACAAAATATATATGTGGTATGTCTTATATCATTTGACCTGTGCCACCTCTATCATATCCTCGTCTTCAATATCGTAATCTCCAACGGTGTGACCTAGATCTAGCATCTCATCGTCAAAAGATAAATGCAATTTAACCTTCTGCGGCAACTTCTTCTGCGTTCTGTAATAATTTACCAGTTTTATCAGTGGGGTTGTACTTCTAACATTTACAAACAACTTCTTGTTGTCTTGACCGACTAGTGATATTTTCATTACATTATCATTGTTGCCATCGTGTTCGCTGGAGTCTAATGTTTCTTCGTCGTCATCTGGTTGGTCCACAGTGGTTGCAACATCCTGGAGCTCCTTTTCAAACTCTTCAATCACAAGATCTGCACTTGCTTCTTTATCTAATATACCACCCGTCGAACTTATGTCAGTCCCTTCTAACTCCTTTGTGGAATGCTCCAACCATTCTGCATTAGAGTTTACTTCCATTTCGTGTCCCATTTCTTTAGATACTATAAGTATATCTACGTTCGAAATCTCGTTTTCAAACTCCTGTTCTACATTCAAAGAGTTACAAGTCATGAAATCAAATAGTTTGGAGTTATTCCAGAAGAGCATAATATTTGCAGGATCGTAAATATTCTTCATTGCTTTGGGAATCTTATATGCTTTCGTTAATCCCTGTAATGCGGACGGCATTATCTTGGCAAATGTAAATTTACCCAGCACCTTCACTCTAACAGATCTATTGTTTGTGCCATCGAGTTTCGAGACGAACCGGATGTTGTATATCCTTTTGGGGTCTGACTTAGAAATTCCTACCTCATTAGATTTGCTAGTTGGAAGTATGGGTGTTACATTTTTCGATAACTCCTTGAAAAAGGCATCGTTCTCGTCGTCTGAGATAGCGTTGTCGAAATTGTTAGCATCGAATTTCGAACCTCTTGATGAGACTGGCGAATTGGATCTGCTACTTCTTGCAGAATTTGGACCAGATCCATCCAGATCAATAACATCATCATCATCAGTATCGTCATCAATGTTGTCCTTCTGCCCTCTGGTTCTCTTTCTGCTTCCTCCCTTTGACGTACTATCAGCGTCTCTTGGGTGTTTATTTCCTTTCTCATGATAATCTGGATCACCCTTTTCTAATTTCGGAGTTCCGTCTGTTAGCTCCTTACGATCAGTGTCTATCGGGGTTTTGATCAAAGGTGGGACATTCTCACTTTTCTTTTTGGACATGGACGCTGTATATGTGCTTTCGAATTCATTCTTTAACTCTTCTTCATCTTCCGACGCAGATGCCATAAAAAAATCATCTTCGCTAGAACTAGACATTAAAATGTATGTGAATATAACACTTGGGCGAATTTAACGATGTGATGTATTTCTTGTCGCTTTTCTGCAGGTTAATATGATATCTGCCTTCTGACTAAGTCCTCCGTGGGGTTTTTTTTTGGGTATCTTGTAAATCAACACAATACTTCACAAATAACCTCACAGTAGAACAAAATGCAAAGGTATTATTCAAAAATACAGGTGCAGATGACCAGTTTAATCAGTTTAGATTTCCTCCCCTCTTGTAAATGTTCTTTGATTGTGCACATGGTGATGACTTCATTCCCTCTGTTCTTCCATGTATTTATGCTAGCGCTGTAAGGCGGGAGAAAAAAAAATGGCCTGCACTGTAATTTACTTAGCAGCGCTCGTCTTTTGACTGATGCATTATTGAGAATAGAGTTACATAAAAGAGAGACAACCAATATCTGAATATCATATATTCAGTAATATAGGTGTATGACTTCCTCGAAACTATTGTCGTGGCAACGAATAAACTTCTTTCCGTTCATATTTACGCGACAAATCTCTTCCACAATTAGTTGTCACGTGAATTTGTCACATATGCCCATCCCAATAGCCACGACATATGAGGATTATACATTGGTTTGTATACTGAAAAATAAATATATATAGGCAAACAGTGTCCCCTTTTTCACCAAAACATGTCGGAGAACCTTGTCCGTTCACGGTATGGCGGCGAATATATCCGACGGCGTTATCTTTATTTCGTAAACACTAAAATGGCGCTATGGCACATGCAATTTCATTTGTCGCCCTTTCTCTTCTTGGCCTCGAGCAAAAAAAACTGTGGTGAAAAGTCCCGGACGTCTCTCTTGGCAGACGGTTCCGCAGTCCGTGACAGACAAGGCACTAACAACTCCCTCCGAGGGACTCTGAGAGTAATAGGGTCAAGAGATACGTCTGTTGTGGTAAAGAGACATTTGTGTCTTGTCGTAAATTAGTAATCTCAATGCAGATCTCTGAGACGAAGACGAGGCAACATGTCCAATGTATATATTAGGGTACCTTTTTTTTTTTTTTTATCGACATGTTCTCAGACAACTCAATTGGTTGTATAGATCATCGAGAGACGCTCGCTAATTTGCCCTATTTCTAAACTTAATACTCAATCACAGAATATTTTCAATAATGGTTCATCTATCTACTGAGTTGATACACGCCGATGACAAAGACAACAGAGTGACTGATGTCGCTCCACCAATTAATGTTGCTACTACTTTCAGGTACAATAACGATGACTTAATTCCATGGAACGACAGGGAAAACCTCGATTTTATGGAAAATGAGCCAATTTACTCTAGACTAGCTCACCCAAACAGTACCAGACTAGAGAGTTTGTTTAGTCAAATTTTAGGTGGACATGCTGTTATTTACTCCTCTGGTTGTTCTGCCTTTTTTGCCGCCATGATTCACCTCAACCCAAAGAGGATCTTTATGGGCCAGAGTTACCATGGTTGTCGCGCAATTGCCCATATTCTAACACGTAACTTCGATGTTAAACAGCATACCTTGGAGGAAATAGAGGAATTTGCCCAGGAGGGAGATGTTGTTCATCTAGAGACCCCTGTGAACCCATACGGAACCTCCTACGATATCCAGAGTTTTGCTGATAGAGCTCATGCTAAGGGCGCACTATTAATAATTGACTCTACTTTTGCTCCACCACCACTGCAGAATGTCTGGGACTTTGGTTGTGATATTGTTATGCACTCTGCTACGAAGTACTTTGGTGGCCACTCTGACTTGTTGAGTGGTGTTCTGGTGGTAAAGGATGAGGAAGCCTGTAAGAAGTTAAGAGATGATAGAATTTATCTGGGTACCAACATCGCAAACCTAGAGAGTTACCTTCTTCTGAGATCCTTGAGGACTTTTGAAATGAGAGTCTTGAAGCAGTCCGAAAACGCTACCAAGGTAGTCAAATTCTTGAATGACAACAGGGACAAATACGATAAGGTTTTAAACAAGATATACCATTCTTCCCTACAGACAGAGGAGTTTGTCAAAAAACAGTTGAAGGGTGGATACGGGCCTGTTTTCTCATTAACACTAAAGAGTGTAGAGCAATGTAAGAAACTGCCAGCAAAATTGGAGTTCTTCCAGCATGCCACATCCCTAGGTGGTATTGAATCCTTGATTGAGTGGAGAGCATTAACTGATCCATACATCGACCAGACTTTAATTAGAGTTTCGATCGGTTGTGAGAATGCTGATGACTTGATCGATGATCTTGCAAGTGCTCTACAAGCCCTACAGGATGAGGCTTAGTTAATATGTTTTATGTGCCCAAACTTATCCTCAAATAAATCCTCTATGTATATGAATTGTATATTTTTATAATATCACACAATATAAACATACTGACTTCTTTAATATTGGTATATTCTCTTCTATGGGTTAAATATTCCTGAACTTCTCAATCATTGTTTGTGCAGTCCAGTCAACACACATCGGCCTACGCTTCTTTCTTTGGAGACACTATAACGCGCCCTTGATATTCGCAGTAACAGTCTAAGAAAAATACATGGTGAAACACGATCTTTAATATAAACAAACATTATAATAAACTTACTCGATTGACTGCGGCTGCGTGAAACAATCACAAAGACCATTAAATTGTTGGTAAAATACCTAAATAACAAACACATAAAATAATGACATCTTCTCCCAATAGCACACCATACAGACGCAGGGGAAGACCAAGGAAGGCATCCAGTCAGAACATAAATTTACATGAACAAACAGATTTCGATAGCAGCACGTATCAAGTAGCTGCGTCTGCAATGAAGGCACTACGCGAAGTTGAGAGTGATGGTGATCCAGATTTTATGGAAAACGTATCTGACCACCATGAGGATGAGGATGACGAGTTTCAGATTGATGAGGTTGCTGACAATGATGAAGAAGAAGAAGAAATTCCGATTGAGGTGGAAGACGAAGAGGAAATAGAGATACCAACTAAGACAAAGGCCAAGAGGAAATATAAGAAAAGAACTACTTCCGGTGTGCCTAAGAAGCCTAAAAATGCAGTTCCAAAATCACTACAAAGCAAAAACCGACTTGTTCGGTTTATTAAGGACCTGAGTTCGGCAAAGGATAAAATTGCACGTGTATATGGCCTGAATAATGAACGATTATTAGAACTTGCCAAGATAAAGGAAGGTTTCGAATCTTACTTATTTGATTTTCCAGAGGAGTATCTGTCCCCAGAATCTGAATATTTCATGCCTCCGGTCGACATCACCAATGGAGTGAACATTTATAGTGAACTACATGAGAAAATGAACCAAAATATGTCGCACGAATTATCCTCGAATGAAGAAAGGAAGAGTCTCTTCAAAATTAGAGAGAAGCCTCTTGAAGTTCAGCTTGGTGGTATTCAAACCACATTGAAGACATCAGATCGGATGGAATTTCCTACTTTTGAGAATTATAGCAGAACTGGTTTTATTTACAATACGGGTGGAATGATAACAGACATTGCATGGTTAAATAAACTGGATTGTACCATTCAATATATCGCTGTAGCTGTTTCACAACTTTTTGATGAGCCGGCAAATCCCCAATTGAGAATATTTGATCAAACATCGCATGTTTCTTCTATTCAGATTTTCAAAATGAATCCTGACACTCTAGCTCTTGAACGTACCCAAAACATATTGCACAATAGCGGTGATATTTGGAATCTGGAGTGGAATCCTGCGTATGCATCTCCCGATTGTCTGGGAATGCTATGCTTTGTTTCCCAAGATGGGGCGTTTAAATATATTGAGATTCCTCAGGATCCGATAGATGAGGCCTATGAAACCTTAATATATGATGATATTAAGACAGTTATTTCAGTACCAAATAACTCTGTGACATGTTTTGAGTTTCTAACTGCCTCTGAGGTTTTATGTGGTTTTAAGGATGGGAGTATTGGTCAATTTGACTTGCTTTCAGATGTAACAAAACCATCATTTTTTCAGAAGGTGCATGAATCGTATGTTATTAGTATATCGCATGCGTACTCTAAATTTGAACGTAGTGTCGTTGCAAGTACATCATTCGACGGATATTTGTATTTCTTTGACCCTATGGATATTAGCATGACAAAGACTTCCGTCGGTACGCGATGCCGAGGCAATAATTTGGCATCAGTGGTATATTGTCCTCAACTGTACTCCTTTGTTTGTTCAGATGGTTTGAACGCTCTAAGAGCCATCCCACCGCGTGCCCTTTTCGCAGTTCACCCTATAAATTCTATGAGTTCTACTATTATGGCACTTTCTACATCCAAATATCATCCTTACTCGTTGACTGCCACATCAGATGGGTGTGTATACATCGATAATCTTGTGAGACGGTTGCTCACAGGTGTGAAGGATCCATCCATTGCTCATAAATCTTGCAGATTATGGAAGTGGGATTACGATCTGGTAGATAATGTTTTCATATTAAACCACAACTATGAAACATTCAAGAGTGTGGCCAACGAAACCAGCAAAACCCGGATTGATCCGCATGGTATTGCTGTCTCCAAAATAAAGTGGAATGAAACTACTGCATGTGGAAAGTTTTACGCCTTTGGAAATACAGCTGGTCTGCTTACGGTGGAAAAACTGAACTCCGTATAATAAAGTGATTAATTGTAATATATATAAAAAGAAATGTATATATCATTCATATATGAGCGAAGTACGTCGCGCACCTTCAT
This sequence comes from Maudiozyma pseudohumilis, assembly GCA_030579215.1. Taxonomy (NCBI): domain Eukaryota; kingdom Fungi; phylum Ascomycota; class Saccharomycetes; order Saccharomycetales; family Saccharomycetaceae; genus Maudiozyma; species Maudiozyma pseudohumilis. The sequence continues at coordinate 21,891 of JAKTPZ010000261.1, forward strand.
AAATGTGTATATATTGTCTAGAACACACCAGCAATTGTTTGTACTGCCCTAGTATTTTGGTATCGATGGATCGATGTCATCGATATACTTGAAAAAGCCGCCCTGAACATCCTTGACATTCTCTATCCCAAATTCGTCCTTCAGCAAACGTGTTGCCAATTGAGAGTCGTTACCAAATCGGCACAGAACAACAATTTCACTATTCTTTGAAATTTCGGGTATGGTTTCATGCAACCGATCCAAAGAGCCATCCATGTCTCTTAATGATTTGACAGTGATATTACAAGTGTTTGGAAGGTGAGATATGTTATAGTGATGGGGTGGTCTGACATCGAGTAATACATATTTTCTGTTCGAGGCTCTCAAATAATCTTTTTCAAACTGTTGCACTGAAATTCGTTCCTCCGGAGAGCAGACATTGTAGTTTCGCGATCCACAGAATTCCGAATAATTGATTGTTGAGGACTCGATTGCCTCCTTTGTGATGCTGCGATTTGTTCCGCAAGCCATGCAACTGTCCTTTCTGTGACGCATGCGAAATGATCTCAGTGATTGCTTAGGGAATCCGGAATACTGCATAAGGAACGGCTCAAAGTTTTCAACTGTGTATATCCCTAATATTAATTTTATTGTCTCAACCGCCATCATCACACCTATGAGACCTATACAAGGACCTATCACTCCGCCTTCTTGGCAAGAAGAGACTGAGTTGGGGGAAGGTGGAACCGGGTAGAAGCATCTATAGCATGGGCCCATGTTCTCAAAATTCAAAATAGTCAGCTGTCCCTCAGTTCTTACACCAGAACCTGATACAACGGTCATTCCTAAGTTAACAGCAACGTCAGATATTAAATATCTGGTGACAGGAGTATCAGTACAATCTAGTACCAGGTCATAACCCTTAAATATCTCAAAGGCATTCTCATTATTTAAACGGACTGGGTACGTTTTAACATTGACATGCGGATTTAGTTGGTTGATAAAGCGTTTGGCAGATTCACACTTTAACATCCCCACGCTAAATGTGTCGTGCATTGTCTGCCTATGTAAATTAGACGTATCGACGGTATCGTTGTCGACAATGCCTATTGTTCCAACACCTGCACCTGCAAGATACGGCAAGGAAGGGCATCCTAAGCCACCGGCTCCAATGACCAAAACCTTTGAGTTCTTCAGTTTCAGTTGACCAGAAACCCCGCCTGTCTCCTCGACAATCATCTGTCTTCCGTATCTGTGGTACTCGTCTAGGCTGAGCAACTGGGTGTTCTTGGGCGCACTACTACCAGGCGACGACTTGCTCAGTTGCTCCTTCAGCGTGGCATTTTCACACTGCAACTGCCTAATCTGCTCTTGTAATTCTTGCAGTGACGACATTAGTTCTGTGTTGTTGTGTGGCAAGGTTGTTCACTCTTATAACATATGGATCACTCCCTCTCCAGTTCGTAATTATGATATATATCAAATCCTTAATAAGCAAATATTGTAAACTATAAAGTTTTGAAATTGCTCAGAACTAGACGCAGTCCCATTTTTGTTAGAGGCGATGCCTCAGATGTATCCGTAGAGGTCCTGTACAGCTCAAAAATTTTCCAGCTTATGTGTTGGCGAGGCGATGCCTGCATCACGAAATAAAGGTATATTGCACATCGATGGTCCATTGTAACGAGATGGGTGCACATGCAAGATGGATCCTAAGTAAACTCCAGCATCTAACAGGTATTCAACATTAACAGAATGGTTGAGACTGTCAAATTGAGCGAACTAGCTAACCGGAAAAGACGTAACGATGGCGGTGCCGAGGAGGAGGAGGACTCCGAGCTGAACATCAGCAGTACAGACTCTGAGAATGAGGGTGCGGATAACGATGACGATGATGGTAAAGAGGAGATCGTTAACATCGACTTCGACTTCTACAATGCTAACCCAGATATTGACTTCCAGGCGCTGAAGAACCTGAGCAGACAACTATTTGGCCCGCAAGAGAGTAACAAGATCCAGCTGAGCGCGCTTGCCGACCTGATGCTGGGATCCCCTATGACCACTATCAAGACCGATGGTACTGAGTCGGACCCATACTGCTTCATCTCCTTTATTGATTATAAGGAGAACCGTAACAGTGACTATGCCAAGTACCTGGACAAACTTGATACACGTCTGAGCACCTTCTTCCGCACCATTGAGAACTCAAACGATAAGAACTGTGCTCTTGTGGTCAGTGAGCGACTCATCAACATGCCACCTGAGGTCGTCCCACCAATGTACAAGATTACACTGGACGACATCAAAAACTCGGCTAACGGCGGCAAGGAGAACTTCGATTTCTATGTCATTGTCAGCAGGAAATACGAGGTGAACTTTGACACAGATGAAACAACCGACAGGTCTACCAAGAGAGTGAAGAACGACGAGGTCGACTACTTCCACGAGGAGGACAGATTCTTCGAGAAGTACGCTCAGGTACAATTCCAAACCGATGCCAGAAAGGGTATCATCAGTACCTACACAATCATCAGCCATTCCGGCCTGATGTATGCGATCCAGGACCTGGAGGACGAGATTGCCAAGTGGTAGACCTGCCCAGTAGACCATGCGTAAAAGACTGAGACAACCACTACAATATATACAAGCCAATTCAAACGCCGCGATATATATATATATATATACAAGACAATTAAAACACCACAATATATAGGCAAACCAATGCAATCCCTGTAATATACATTATCTACAATTAACCATTACGCCATTGTGCAACGACTATTACAGAATAGTCAATAATCACGTGCCCATATCACTATAAACGACTATTCCAAACCAGTTTTCGCCAATTTTTTTTTCCGCCGCGGCGCGCCCGACGGCGAATTTCTGCCATCCCGGCAACCGCCACCGTTGTCCGCCACCATCTGATTGGGTCGCTCTGCTGTTTAAGAGCGGTATATGTGTTTGCATCCGCACGGGAAAGGCCAGTAACTAAGTCGAACTCACCACACCCACAGCACAAGAGTAGTGTATCTACATCTGGTTTTCCTCTTTTTTGCACAGTTCCTTTGTACTGTCAGATACGCTTCGGCTGCTGTTTTTTCTCGTTTTTCCCTGCACTGGACGGCGTTTTTTCCCACCAAAAGAGCAAAGGGCGGCAAAGACGCGCTTTGACTACCAGAAATAAACAACGGCTATACAGTTATTTAGCTGCTGTTTCCCCGCAAATTGATAGGAATTTAACGGGAGAGTGTACGCAATTACATTTTGGGGTATACGTGAACATTTCATACCTGTGCTATCCGAAGGCGATTCCTTTGTTTCGGTAATTGCGTTCTATTTCATCGTCCGGATCGCATTTTGTTCCCATTCTTTTGGACTGATTTTGAACTTTGGAGCTGGGTTCACTTCTAGGATATTATTGGCATAAACACACATATTTTTTTACAATGAGTTTAAGTCCTGAGACTAATTCACATACTGCATTGGCCAGTGGCAGTTCTTCGCTCCGATCTGCCGCAGAGGGTGCCAGAGGTCCCGACGACAAGGCCCATTTGAGTCGTCTGATACAACAACGAAACGATAAGATTATTGAGCTGTATTGTGTTTCACGTCTGGGTGATCTACTCAATATAAAGGATGAGAAGCAGCTTGAGAGCGAAATGGCTGCATACCTCGCCAAGAATGACATACGAAAGAACGTGAGATTCCAGCCAGAGTCCCTGCCACGTAACGGACACTTTAATTTTCCTGCTATTTCTATGGTGACACCAGGTTACCCCCGCAAGAGTCTGAGTACAGGAAACATCAGTCGAAAGGGTACACCAAATGCTAATGGCAGTAACGCAAGGAGTGAAAAGCGCTCGTCGATTGCTGTGACTACATCCTCGGCGGCTAGCACGCCTGCGCCAACGATGGCTCAAAGTGACGGCGCACAGGATACGCATTCTGATCTAATACATTTTCCAAAGACATCAGACGATTCACCTGTACTTAAGAGAAAGGGTGCAACCTCGCGACCTACCTCAGATGCTCAAACGAATGGGCCTGATCTGGAATCTTCACAGCCACAACCAAAGAGACTAAAGGTCAGCAATAATGAGACGACAATTGACCCACGCCGGCATTTGAGTCAGTACGCGGTCCACCATGGCGGTAGTAGTAATTCCAACAGCAGCGTACAACCATCCAGGTCAACACGCGCGAATTACTACCCAAACTTATATATTCCACCCTCCAAGCCAACGCCTGTTGAACACATTCAAGAACACAACAGTAAATTGGTAGATTCGCTACTTGCACAAGGACCAGAAACTGCAGAGTTCTACCGTGAGGACGACGTCAACACACAGGAGAAGGTCTACTTGATGATGAAAGACCTGATCCCTTCAAAGGTGCCGCATGCCATACCTCTCGCGGAATTGAAGTTCATGGCACAAACCCTTCCATTGATAAACTTAATTCCAAGAGCTCACAAAGCCGTGACTACAGACACTATTAACAATGCATTGAACGAGGCTCGCGTCACGGTTGTCGGGTCGAGGATAGAGGAATTGAGAAGGGTTGGTCTATGGTCTCTGAGACAACCAAAAACATTTTTTGATCCATGGAATAATAACCAAACACATTATACAACACTGTTGGAAGAGGCAAAGTGGATGCAGGCTGATTTCAAAGAGGGAGCGAAATACAAAATTGGAGTCTGTATGACATTGGCTCAGGCAGTCATGGATTATTGGAACTACGGAAAGTGTTGTTGTATAACAAGGAAACATATTGCCCATTTAGAGGAGAAGGTAATGCCTGTGGATGATGGAGAAACTACAGTTGATGCATTAAAGGAGAGTCAGGGAAGTGCGGCTATCGGCGATGATATAGAGATCGATATGACGAAAGATGACAATCAACAATCTACTGAAGAATTACCTGGTAAAGATGAAGAAGATAAGGCCGATATCGATATCGTAAAAGAAAACGACAACCAAGCTTCGGTATCAGATATTTCAGATGTGACAGCGCATGTACCTCCTGTTACTTCTGCAACGCCGACTATTACCTCAACAAGCAAAGGTTCTACCAATGATGAAGATATGGCAGATACAGGCGACAAGAGTCCTAACATTATTAATGAAGATGTTGCAGAGAATAAGGAAGGAGCCATTGAAGGGGCCAATGAGGAGGTGGAGGGAGAAACTAAGGAAAAGAGTACTTCTGGTGAAATAACCAAAGATGCCAAGATTGACCAGTCTTCTGGCTCTGCCGATGATAACAACACTTCAGACCACACAACACTACCAAAAACTGTAAATCCTGAAGTTTTGGTAGCCAAATCGTCAGACGCCCCTGAACAGGACGTCGATATCGAAGCACTTCTAGACGCTCCAGGAGAGGTTGAGACGAAATGGAGACCAGTAAATCATCCTTTTAAGTTGTATATTTCAGCCGATGAACTGAATTCAACAGAGGCAAATCTGTTCAAAGAAATGCCATTATATACCGGTCTTGATAAGGAAAATGATAGACCGAACAAGAGAGATGTTCCATTTGTTCCAATTTCCAAATCTATGTTAACGCTGGAAGATGATCATTTCTATAGGCTTATTGAAAGACAAATTGTGGATGAAGAGCAGTCATTAAACCAGCTTAGCAAAAGAAGAGGTATGTTCTATGGTAACAGAAGAAATCATTATTTGCGTCCTCCAACTGTGCCATCTTTGAAGTATCTTCGGAATCGAACACCTACCATTTGGTTGCCAGAGGATGACCAGGAGTTGGTAAAGAACATCAACGCATACTCCTATAATTGGGAACTTATCAGTAGTCAAATGATACACAGGCCTACACGTGCATATCTCTCGAATATTGAGAGGAGAACTCCATGGCAATGTTTTGAAAGATTTGTGCAGCTCAATGAACGTTTCACTTTTAATGACATGAAGGGGCCACGGGCACATAATGCTCAGCAGTGGTTGATTGAAGCCCATAAATTCCAACAGAGACAGAACAGGAGAATTTCTCCATTAGGTGTCGGTGAAGAATCTATCCAACGTGGTCATAAGAGATTACGTTGGGCAAGTATGTTTGAAGTTATGAGGAAGACAATTAAAAAGAGAGAGAATGCTCCCAAACCTAACAAAGCACAGCCAAGAAAACCTCCAGACTCTAAAGCTCCAAAGGCATCTACGCCGGCGGAGATGTCACAGTTGAAGGCGCAGCGTGACGAAGCTCTTCGGAGGGATGTTCAGCTTCGCAGAAATGCAAAGAATAGAACACAACAACGACAACTCCTAGTTGCCCAACAAGCTCAGGCCCAGAGGGCTCGAGGGGGGAATACTAAGGTACCCACCCAATCGAGCACGAAGGAATCAAATGTTGAGGCTGTCGCTGAGAGGTCACAGATTAATTCTAAAAACATTAAGTCTATCCCACCTGTAGATAAAAACAACCCAGAAATGATGTTAATTCTAAACTACACGAGGAGGATTCTGTCGCAAAACCCAGAATTGCCACAGGGAATAGCATGGAAGACAGCTGAGAATTATGTGAAGAAACTAAAGGAACAGCAGCTGCAATTAAAGCAGCAGCAAATGGGGCATGGGCAATCTTCGCCCCAATCAACCCCAAACAGCACACAGTTAGACTTGCAGCCCGTACATTCTGCAAGCATTACCACGCCGCAGAATATGAGCAGTCCACCTGCTCCACAGGGTCAAATGCAGATTCCAACAAGGGACAATTCGAGCAGTAGTACTGCTAATAAAATAAAATCGCCTACACCATCTGAGATTCTTCAAAGATTTCAAAAGTAGATATATATATATATTATTGCCACATTAGATGAATCTCTGTTTTATTTAAGATAAATAAGAATAGGTTAATTAACGACATTTCTAATTTCCCCATAGATACCCGACTTGTAAAGAAAATAAGAATAGTTATTTCCGCATGTCATGTCTACTTGAGGTGACTTTCTTAATTCATTTATAGAGTTTCAGCTTGAGAATAATAATGGTAATACTAATTATATAAGTCCTGTTTACTTAATTACAGGGTTGGTAGTTGAAAAATGGCAGTTTCTTCAGCAGGATTTGAGTTCATCTTATAGGTGGCTCTCCATTTGATCTTTAGTGGCTTCGCCTCCATGGTCTGTTTTGTGGCATTATCGACCCAAGCATTCTGATGGATTCCATCCTTGGCAAATGCCTGAAGAACACTACCTGATTGTGGTTCTAATCTTAGGGAGACAGATTTTGGAACAGCCATTGAGAAAACGAAGTCATCAATTGCATTTATTGATAAGTTTGTAAACATGGCCACGATCTTAATAGTAGAGTCGCTTTCCCTGGATAGCTGAAAGTCAATTTTTACCTTTGCGGACTCGTTAACTGTAACTCTGCAGGTAGTTGGAGCAGGAGAAGCAGTGCTTGGTGTAGCAATAGGCGCAGATGATATTGATGCAGTTGGAGGTGCAACTGGAGTAGATGCCGAAGACATTCCGCTTAATAGATCGAATGGATCGGCAGCTGGAATGGTTGGTTCTGGAGATACGTTGTCCGATGGAGGAGGAATAGCGGAATCCAAAGAGATCCCGCCGAGGTGTAGACTGTTATTAGCAGGAACTGATGGTGTAGATGATAGGTTAAGATCGCCTAGAAGGTCTACTAGAGGATCAGAATTGCCTAAGTTGGTAGTAGATTGGGCATTATTTGGAGTTGGGCTTGGGGATGTAGCACCTAGGTCGTCGCCAAAATCAATTAGATTAATTTCGTTTGCCAATGCACCACCAGTCTGACTTTCGGTTGGAATATCTGACATAGCAACTATGTTGATCTGGTGTGCAGCCTGTTTGTCACCTGTCTTTAGAAGCGAATATTTCTCGATTAGCTGGTTGATGGCATCGTTAAATTTCAGGAGACTTTGGACCAGATCATCATCCTCGTGTTCCTCCTCGATGATTTTCTGGAATTTAGGTTGTGCTGTCTTTAAAGCACTGTACAATTCTTCAATAGTTTCATTGTTCTGTAGGTCCGCATCGCTAGATGTATCAAGCATCTCATTCAACAAGTCTGCCTTACGTTTCAACTTGTTTAGTTCACTATTGATAGATTGTTTAGCATTGACAATGTTATCTTCCTTGAAACCAGCCATAACCTTCATTAACTTGTTGGCCTCTCTCAGATCATCAGGCTTACCACTTCTAATGAGTTCCTCCAATTTAGCGGCTTGGGCAATTTCCTGCTCCTTCTGAATCTCACTAACAGACTTCAGCTGGTCAGAAGGTCTCATTACGGCAAGATCCTCGGCTTGGATTTTTGGTAGGATGTAACCCTTGTACTTTAGTAGCCTTCTCATGTCCCTAATATAGGTAAGGTCGTCCTTGTAAGGAGAGTGTTTGCAAATTGTCTGATACCATTCCTCAATGGCTGTCAGTATCAATCTCTGTACCTTAGAGTAACGTAGTGGAGGGTGTTCTGGGAATCTCTTCACCAATTCGTTCAAAAACTCCTTTCTTGATATCTGGAGGTGAACTGGATAACCACAATTCTTCACCAAAACGTCCAACAAGGAAAGTGCAAATACAGCAGTATGAGTATCTCTGCTGTTGATCAACTTGACAATCGTGTTTGCCGCATCAAAGGCAGTGGCACCCTGTTTATCATTGATGTAATCAGCGACGTCTAAGTTTAGGGCGATGTCAGGTTCTGGGAGGGTCATCTTGCAGGCGCGCTGGATTTTTCTAATTAATGGGTTTGTTGAGACACCCGGTCTTCTGACGGGAGCATCGCCTAGATACACACCGTGAGACATATTTCAGGTAATCAGTTAGGATCTCTCTCCTGGGTCTTAGTTCTTGATCTGGTTGATCGGTCCACGTGTATTGTTACAATCTCTTGATCCTGGGCTAGATACTAAATTCCTATAAAGCTAAAAATAGTGTCTATTCAGAATGAAGCAAAGATAATTGGAAAGGCAGATATTACGGGATGGGATATCTGCAAAATTGTACAATATTCTTGAGTATGAGTAACTAGTTTGTGCTGTTACAAAGTACCCAAACTGTGACTGCTCCGCCTCTTGGTTTCGAAGAAATAACCCACCTTTATCGCTCTCCTTTAATTTCCCCTCAAGACGACATTTTTTTCCGCCGGGCACGTGAGATGATAAAATCGCTAGGGCTACACACGTGTAAACCTAGGTCTTTGACATCAGTCCATTGAAGGGTAAAAGAGCAGATGCATTCAGAAGACAAGAACGTAAGAGGGGCAAACGATACGAATACAAGATAAACATCATATTCGATAATCACGTTTACTCGAGACTTCGATGTCAGAAAATTTAGAAGCTACAAGTCCTCATGTTGAAGGGGTCACAGCTGGGGCTGATCCACTGGGTATTAATCAACTTTCGGTAGACTACGACTACCTTATGTACAAGATAAACGACTATGTGCAATCTATACAGGTACAGACGAATGAACTTTGTAAACAACAGACGACCTTGATTCAAGAGGGGATCATTGAGGGTGTTATTGATAAAAATGTGGCCAACTTTCGTTCACTTCTTGCTAGTTGTGATGAATTGAACAACTACTTTGACATGCTAGAGCAGGTTGCAATGATTGCAGAGATGAATAAAGAAAGATTGGTCACAATACATACTGAACTAAGGGCGATACGATCAAAGGCATCCAAAAGGGATATCCATCCGTGATAGTAGATGTTACGAGGACGCTCTGTTCTATTAGGACCACGGGAAGGTCCAATAGTATTTTCTTCCCCCGATATGGGGGATGGGCCTGAAGCATTATAAAGGTATACATATTGTACTTGATTTTTATCTTTTTTTATTTTTTATTTCTAGTTTTATATGCAGCATATGTAAAAGTACTCACCATGAATCATTTGAACTCTGGATATCTAGTCTTCTCTTGAGATTCCGTAATCTCTCTTTATCCCAGTGATTCTTTATTGCCATCTGTCTAATTCTAACACACGCTTGCACAAACCTAGCAACGGTCCTAAATTTCAGTCTAGATCTGTTGAAGTACAAGGGACTAGTAGAGTCCACAAATCTGTCAGGTCTCCGGATAGAATTATTCCTTGGGTAATCGTATTTTGAATCAGATTCAAAGGGAGAACGACGGTCTCTATACTCGTAACTATTTGCTGTATCTCCCAGTCCATCAGAATCGGATATTATACGACTATACTTGCAGTAATCGCTGTTCATCCGTTCCCCAGTTCTCTTAGCAACACGATTTAGATATTCGTTAACCATGCGTAAAGAATTACTGTGGTCTCTTTCCCGGTGATATAAAAGACGGTAGTAATTCTTTGCATCAGAATCATTAGAACGACTTTCATTTGAATACTTTTCTCTATCAAGCGCTGAAGTGAGAAGTGCGTTTTTATTCTCAATCGTAAGAATAGTTTCTTTTAATTCGTCTTCCCTTATCTGGCTTTCCTTTTTGAGCAGCTCCATTCTCTCGTTGGTTTCTAACTGGGCATCCTTCATAATGCGATAGTTGTCATTCATAATCCTGAAACGCTCCAACAAATCATTCATGCTGCTTCCCTGTGATTTATTCAAGTTTTGAAGTGTCTCAATCTTCTTCTGAGAGTCAGACAATGCAGTTTCCAGCTCCTCGATTCTAATGGCATTTTCCCGGAAATTTTCAGATTCCAGATGATTATTAGCGTTCTTTTCTTTAAGTCTTAGGTTGGTGTCACGTAGAATAGATATTTCATGCTTTAGCATATCTATTTCTTCGGTTTGTTCCTGTGTACTACGTCTGAGTTTCCTTATTTCAGTTTGTAATTGGTCAGTACGTGATTCGCTTGGGTCCTGTAGGTTGTCGATAAGAGTTTGGGCTTTAGTTAATTTTTCTCTCAGAACTGTCAGGTTTCTCAAACGTTCCTCAGCATCAATTTCCAGCTCTTTAATTCGGTGGTCTTTCTCTTCTATTACCTTGGATACTTTACTTGCTGATTCCGATGCTGTACTGATGATTTGGTCCTGCAGTTTCTGGTTTGTAGACCGTGCGCCCTTTAAATCCTCCATAAGCTCATGCAATCTGTCCTCGAGTTCCTTGGCTGTACCGTCACCTTTAGTTGGTAAAGACTTCAATCTTGTTTGTAATTGCTCGATCAATTCGAGGTTTGCTTCTATTGTGGCTTGCTTACTATCCGCATCCTTTTTGGATATCTCTAATTGCTCGGTAGTGTCTTGTATCGTGTTGTTTGCAACTTGTAATTTGTCCCTTAAGCTTTTGATTTCTTCGTTAAGATCCAACATATTACGTTCCTTGTCTTGAATTTGCTTCTCGAGCTGATTTATATTACCTTGAAGTTTTGATATTTCATTTAGTTTAGAATTAAAGAGGCTTTCGGAAACAGTTGCTGTATGGGCATTATCGGTCTTCTGTTGATCTTCAAGGACTTGAATCTTTTCCTTAAAATTTTTGATCATGAAAACATTTTGAGAAATCTCTTTTTCTTTCTGAAGGATGTCATCTCTCAAGTTGTCAATTGTAGCGCGGCTTTCTTTTGCCTCTTGTGATAATTTTGAGACGGAGTCCTGCATATATTTAACCTCGAGGTCGTGCTTTCCAGTAAATGCATTGAGTTGTTGTTCTGTTTCCTGTAATTTCTGTTGGCATTCTGATAAATCCTTTGTTATATCCTTTTTTTCTTGTGTCAGAGATTCGATCTGTTTGATGTATGTGTCGATATTTCTTTGTTCGGCATCGTGCAACTCCTTGTCCGATTCACTAGATTGTGTCAATTTCGATTTCATATCTATCTTATAACTCGAAAATTCCTCAATTTTGGTTTCTAACTCCTTACTGACAGCGGTCAGTTTGGCGGTTACTGCATCTCTTTCACCTATTATTTCAGAAATCTGACGTTCGAATGAGACAGCTTCGTCGGTTTTTAAACGTAACTGTCTCTCAAGATCAGTTACGGAGTGCTCTTTGCCATTTCGAAGGTCAATGAGCTCACCTTCAAGCTTGTGTATTTTTGTCTTGTATTCGCGTTCCAATTTTTGCTTGTCTTCTTCAAGTTTGTCGATGATTTCGTTTAGCTCCTTTATATTAGCCTCGTACTTCAATTTTCTATCCCCAGCTGTCTTATTCTGATCTTTCATGTCAGACGACAGTTCTGTGTTCAGATCATTCAGTTGCTGTATTTTCTTTTGGTGTTGGGCTTTGAGAATATCTAGTTCCTTCTGATATCCTTCTATCTGCTGTTTCAACTCCATCTCCTTTTTCTGGCATTCTTCGTGGCTGGCTTCTGCCTCTGTTCCACTTTCGTTGTCATCGATATTTGCACTGTTGCTATCTACCAAGTCCGAATATTTGCGTTGCAATACCTGATAGTCCGAATACAGTGTGTTATAGCGTTCTTGATCGTTGTTTGACTGCTCTGAATTCCGAGACGGTTTATTGAAAATGTTACTGCTCTTGAGGTACTGCAAAAAGAAATTGATTTGAGCTGTAGATAGTCTTTTACCAGAAAGTAGCAAATTTGTCAATTCTTGTTGTTCGCGTACAGGTTCCGACATTGACGCATTATTTATACTTGGTAAAAGGTTCTTTGGATATTGTTTAGCTGTGTTGTTTGCACTGTTGCTGTTGCTATTGTTGTTGCTGGGTACATCGGGTATCTCAGGTAACGTGTCATCAAATTGGGAATTTTCTGTAAATAGTTTGTTGGACTCTATAGTATTATCCTCGTCTAATTCGCCAGCATATGGTGCATTGTGGACTCTGCCTGAGTCGTTCCCATCCTCGTCAATATCCTCTGCATCCTCGTCAAAGCTCAGTTCTGCAGCGTTGTCCTCTGGTATGCTGTTTATAATAGTGTTCGCCCTTTTAGCAGATGGTGACATGCGCTCCTCCTCCGTAGCATCCAACTTCCGGCGCTTATTTGACAAGTAGCCTATCGGCGTGAACTCCGCGTTCTTTGAGTTAATGTTAGTATTACTCATTAAGCGTATTTCTAACGTGGTTTTTTTGCTTTTGTCCTAGGATTGTACCTGTTTCAACTTGTCTTGAGGATGTGTCTTGTGGAAACTATTAGTGTTTATATGGGATGGCCCTTTTCTTGTTCTTGTCCCCCAGCCTGAAGAACGCGCTTTGTTTATTTTTTTTTCGCGTCACAAAGCGCAGTATCCCATGAACTGTCTAAGCAACCAACAAACGGAATAAGGCAATGGCCGTAGCAAAAATCACTCTCTCAATGTTTGTTTTATAAATTATAAATGATGGTAGTATATGGGATATATCTACTTATGTATGGGTAGTACTTATGTCGGTAAGCGGATGTGAGTGGTTAGGCGAGTAGAGATGGAATGGGTAGTTAGGCTAGTAGATTCATATGCACACTAATTACAATTTTCCTACAGCGTCGATGAAATGTTCAAGGGACTTGAGAGCAGCGCCCGATTGTATGCTTGCTTCCGCTATCTCGACACCCATTTTCCAGTCCTTGCTACCGGCACTCAGACAGTATAGAGCAGCTGTGTTGAGCAGTATGTAGTCGTAAACTGCGTGGTTGTCGCCAAGTTTGTAACGGCCGGATAGGATATCATCGCGCAGGACCCGGGCATTCTCCTCTGGTCCAAGCGAGACACACTCCGAAAGTGCGTGTTCTGGTAAGCCGAACATGGATGGTTCTATGTCGAACTTTTCGAAAATGTTCTGGTCGTACTCAGAGTCACGCTTGAAATGCCAGACGGTTGTCTTACCGATGGGAGATACTTCATCAAGGCCGACGTTTCCCCAGACAATGAAAATCTCGCTGTTTGGGTAAACGATAGATGCTGCCTTGACGTATTCTTGGCCTAGTTCGCGGGAGTACACACCCAGGACACGCTTGTTGACGTGGCCGACAGGGTGCAGTAGTGGTCCTAGCACATTGAAGATGGTTGGGATACCCAGTATTTTCCTCAGAGGGGCCATGAGAGACATTCCATCGTGGAAGTATGGTGCGAGCAGGAACATAAATGTGTTGTTGTTCCATAGTAGGGGTACTGTGGCTGGGGTTACCTTCGAGATGTCGCACCCGAGTTTCCCGATAAGGTCACCCGCGCCACTGTTGGACGTTGATGCTTTACCACCGTGCTTGCACACTTTGATGTGTGGGATACCCGATGCGACAATTGCAGCAGATGTAGAAACATTGAATGTGTTCTGGCCGTCTCCACCAGTACCGACAATATCAAGGACGTCGCTGCCGCATGTGGTCTTTTCCACATCAAGAGCCGGCAACTCAACTAGTTGTGAAAACTTCAGAACTGCACGGGCCGCGGCAGCGATATACTCGGCCTTGTGGTCCAAACCTGTTGTGCGTAGCGCAGTTAGAAAACTTGCGATTTTGACCAGTGTTGGAATCTGCTGGGCATCTGTCTGGCCCACGATGCCCTTCAAGAGCTCCATGGTGACGATAATAGCAGCATGTAAGTCCTGCGGCGTCAGAGTAGGAGGCTGAGCCACTAGTTGCTTGGTGTAACGCACGATATCCTGCATTAATGGGTTGGCTGTTGTCGACTTAGCCTGTGTTTAGTGTATGGAATAGGCGGCGATTACGTACTGTCTCGATATATGTAGTTTGCTAAAAACATTTTCAGCGTCGCTGTCTCGAGGATCCGTTAAGTTAGGCGACGGGCCGCGTGCGGTGTTTTCTGAGCGATCAATGACATGGATTGACTCACCCACAAGTGGTCGGCTGTTACAGGAGAAAGAGGTTAATGGGATGGGAAAATGGTTAAACAGGGGGGCTAATCAAGTGGTTGGATACTGTGAGCAATGGTTGAGTGCAGGTAACACTACCTGAATATTTTAGGCTTTGTTTTTATCTAACCAGAGGATATGTCTGACTGACGTAACAGGGAAAATGTGTTCTTCCCCACAACAGTTGTCAGGCATCTACCATGAGCATTCTACGAACTTTGGAAGAAAATATTTGGTTATGCTGTATAGATATGTACATAGATGAATATATTTATGCTACCTACGGTTGTTCCCTTGAAATTATCTACTCCTGCTCAGATAGGAACTTCTCGGCATCCAGACCAGCCATGCAACCGGTACCAGCAGAGGTGATGGCCTGTCTGTATCTGAAGTCCTGGACATCACCGGCGGCAAAGACACCTGGGACCGATGTGAAAGAAGTACCTGGTGTAGTCTTGATGTAGCCAGCATCGTCCATGTCCAACTGACCCTTGAACATGGCGGTAGCTGGAGAGTGACCGATGGCGTAGAACAGACCGTTGACTGGCAGGTCGTACTTGCGTCCCTCCTTGACATTGTCGACGTGAACGGCGTTCAAAAACTTGCCGTCACCCTTGGCCTCCAGTGGAACGGTGTTGAAAAGAATCTCGATCTTCTCGTTCTTCTCCACACGTCTCTGCATGATGGTAGAGGCACGCATGTGGTCCTTTCTGACCATCAAAAAGACCTTAGAACCGTACTTGGTTAGGAATTGAGCTTCCTCACAAGCAGAATCACCACCACCAACTACAGCTAGTGGCTTGTTTCTGAAGATTGGAACGGCACCGTCACAGACAGCACAGGCGGAGATACCCTGTTGCCAGTAAGTCTCCTCGCCCGGTAGGTGCAGTCTTTTGGCAGAGGCACCGGTAGCAATGACTAGTGCATCGGTGGTAACTGGCTCGGAATCTTCATTGAACTCAGTCCACAGCTTGAATGGGCGGGCAGTTAGATCAACCTTGGAAATAGTCTCAGTGATAACATTGTTACCAAACTTGACAGATTGCTCTTTCATTTTGTCCATGAGCTCTCCACCCATTAGCCCTTGTGGGAAACCTGGGAAATTCTCAATCTCGGTGGTAGTAGTTAGCTGGCCACCTGGAGCAATACCGTTAGCCATCATACCCTCATACATGGTAGGGGCGATCTCGGCACGACCAAGATAGATGGCGGCGGTGTGGGCAGCAGGACCAGAACCGATAATTGTAACTCTGTGATGAACCATTTTATTGTAGTGTTTGTTTAGATTTTTTTGTGTGGGATATCAGTTTTAAACAAAGGGTGTGTAAGTATAATTGCATATATGTGAATATGCTTGCGAGTATATATATACAGATATATATATAGGAAATGTTGCGTTGTCGGCAATGGCGACCCCTCGAAACGCGAAATAAGAAAAGATTGACGTTCTGCGCTTTTTTCTAAGGTACCTCGGATGCAATGCCATAGCAACAGGGGGGCAAGACTTGCAGGCCTTTACAAATTGATCGTTGATTATGTAATTTGGACGGATAAATGTGCTCATTTTAGGGATGGTCGCCCTTGTTTGAGCCCGTACTTTTGTGTGGGCATCGTGAGTCCTTTTTGCCAACACAGTGCGAGGTTATTTAGGTTATGCTATTACAGGTGTGTCCATTAATAGGACAATGGGTGTATACGTATGGACAGTTGTATTTCGTAGTGAAGCAGTACAATGTCCGTGGTTATTCTGCATGTAGGGCAGATTTTCGTGTGTATATATGTACTATTGTTGTTGGGTACTTTCTTTATTATTCCACCGTATTGATGCCTCGTTTGAGTAGTTTCACCGCTGAATTGCTTCATCGTTCGGTTTGCTTCACAGCACCAGTGGTGTACTCTCCGTAGCCTCACTCTCTGCATCTACGACCTCCCCAGCATGCAGAGACTCCATTTCAGGATCGTTGTATATCTCACGTTCAATTTCTCTTATCTTGGTGTCTGATGCGTATAGCACGTAGTACTGGTAGAAGTAAACCAGATCAAAGGACACGGTACCCGCACTCCCCACTATAAACGGCAATGCGTTGTCAAAGAACGCCCACTTGTCAGGCGCATCGAGGAAACGGCAACTGGTGAATATCGACAGACAATAGGTGACATTACACAAAAGAGTCGTGGCGAACAAAAATGGGGACAGACCGTCGGTAGATTTACGGCGGTAGTTTCTGATCAACTGTGGTATACGTGCTCCGACATAGAAGAAAGCACCCATCCAGGAAAGGGCCGTGCCGATGTCTGAGGGGTGTCCGCTACGTTCTGAAGCAGCTGCAAAAAATGGCATATTGGCAGGGAACGCTCTAGCATGTGCCCCCGTGACGTTGTTTGCTAGGGCTACTGCCGCAAGAAGCAAATCACGTCTGCTGCGGTTGCTTCCAGAGGTTCCGCGAGACTGCACCCTCTCTATGTCGCTTCCGAGGCCACCAAGGCTCCCGTTACGGGATCCTACCTGTATATTAGCCCCAATACCCTCATTATTATCGTCGTTATTCACATCTATAATTCCCTCGAGGTCTTCGGCCGTTATGCACGATGCAGCAGCGGCGACATCAGTCCCGGCAGTGAGGTGTGACGCCACATGGCGCAGCACTGGCTGGGGCTCGTGACCGACTGTAGCGAGCGAGTTATGGTGTAATATCCCGTAGTAGTAGTACTGCCCGCAGACAAATGTATCATTGAGTAAGAAGTACAGCGCCAGTACCACTTGGAACATTAACTGTTTGGTAAGCAGTGCGCCGGCAAGGGATGTGATATCGCCGCCGACCCAGGCCAGCAGGAAAAGTGGCGACAGACCATCCACTGTTTTATCACGGTACGTCTCCAGGATCTGGGGAAACAAAGAAACAAACGACCCAAAGAACGACACCCATCCGCTCACTTCCGAGACAATGGGCCACATCGAAGCCGTGCACTGCGTGGCCGTTATGGAGTGCGCCTCAGCCAATATAGTTTCCATTCCGCTCGAAGTGATTGTGCTATGTGTATTTCTCTATCTTTCTCACGAGACAACCTAGTTATCTTGGCTAACAAATCAGTTGCAAATACCCCAGGAATATCTTCTTGGTTCAACTCTCCAGAACTAATGACTCACTCCTTTGTGCATCATCTGTAGTCGCTGCCTTATATCAGCAGTTGGCCCTGTCCTCCGTTTGTCTCGCCGCGCTGCGCTGCGCTCGCCGCGTGTGACTCTGGCTGCCGGCGATAAGAGGCGATGCCGCCCTGCATTAAAGCACATTCAAGGCCGGGACCTGGGGGATACCAGGGGGGTGCCTGGGAGATACCTGGAAGGACTGTTCGGAGCGTGTTGCATGGTGAGAATGTGTTGCGTTGGCAGTCCAGATGGTGTGCCAAAATTGGTGCAGTTTGTCCCCTTTGAAGGAGCACACTGGGTGATCACGTGACGTGCGGCTGTCGATAAGATGGTGTTGGAAGTGTCCCGCGGTAATGGGCAGAAACGAGGTCTCATTGGTCGCATCCCTGTGTTCTGGTGATGTAAGTGGTAGTATGTAACGCGTTTGTGTGTGTCCCTGTTCATTTTAGACTGCTGCAAGAGGTTTAACGGGTGCAAGGTACCCTTTGCCTCCTCGTCCAAAACGATATTCCTCCTCGAGGTTAGTTGTACGAGTTTTCAGTGGGAATTTGGGACCTTCTTACAAGTGGTATCACTACAAACTCGAGTTGAATAACGTGCAACAGGAAAACAGTACCTGGATAAGGTGTTGTGCTCTAGCAAATAACTGAGAGACTAAGGATTAGAGTCACACTGAGTTGAAACTGTTCCAAGGGTTAATATATCACCAAAATTGGGCCTAGGTTAGAAGATCTGGCCATTGAATGTGCCGGTGGCAATTTAGCAGAAACAAGGGAATAGCCTCTCGGATACGTTTATTACTGTCGCAAGACATGTGGAGAACTCGAAATGTTTGTCGTCGGGCAGCAATCCCGCTTACAAATCCGAATGCTCTGAGTTGTCGCAAACGAACACAACGCTTCGCAAGCAGTATTGCATCTTTATCCACCAAACCAAACGATTTACAAAAGTATGTTCTACAGCTAGCAACAGTCGGGTCCTTGGAAAACCCCAAGGAATTCTGCGTTGCGGCACGTAAAGTAAAGAACATGCTGACAGCTTGCCCCGAAACTAAATTTCAAGAGGTGAAAGCAAGTCTGGTCAGCTCATCCAATCAAGCGGGCATAATGAGTATGCTTCTGCATACTCATTTGAATAACCCAGGCGAGCAATACAAAGAATTTATCAAAACACTAGACCGTATAGTGACAGGGCATAAGAGCTCGGACTCTGTTCAGCACACTATTAAGCAGCTGTACATGACCATATATTGTCAGCGCCAAGTATTTCCTGCATTGAAGAAGGGAGCTGCGGTTGTGCTCCCAGACAACATTCACAAATGGTTCTATGATAACATAAACAAAACAGATAGTTTTCAGCATTATTACTTCCTAATTGAAAACGATATTAGTTTATCTTCTTCACTACACATTAGGAAGTTTACGACTCGTCTCATCCAGGGTTCAGAGGTTGAAAGACAACTAGCTACATTTGAGTACTTCCTCAGGCGTCCTGAAAGGTACAATACAAAAGAGCTATTAATGGATAGGTTTGCAAGTCTGCATTCGTTCTACGATCTTTATTCATTCACAAATATGGTACTTAAAGGCAATAGCAAAAATAAATATGCCAAAGTTGCTTCTAATGAGGATGTTACATTTTATCTTCAGGCCATCCTTCAGAAGATCATATATTATAAGGCACACACTGATAAATTAGGGAGAAATAATGATAAAATGCTTGCAATTCAATTTATTAAGCTGTTGGTCCAGTTGTTAACGATGATATCGAGGGAGGGAAATGTAAAACAATTTACATCCGTCCTTTCAACATTGCTCACATTCATGAAAACTAATCCTAGCATAGATAAGATAACATATCAGAAAATGCTTCATAAACCTATAATATGCATGTTCTCCTTATTGAGAAAAAATAAAAACCAAGATGCCATCTTCTCTCTCGCTCATCAGGTAGGGAATTTACCTGAAATTCAAAAATCACACGTAGTCAAAACTTTGATCAGTAATGAAGTGGTGCGCTCGTTAAGGTACTTCAACGATCCCAAGATATCATGCCAATTCCTAGTATCGTCTACGTCACATCCCATTATGGGAGATATTCTCAACGAATTAGGTGTTTGGGGTACAGTCTTCCATTCGTCTGGTGGACAACAGATTTCCTCAGAAGTTGTCACGAGTGATATCAAAAACATGGAGAACATGGTTCCGGAATCCTTAAAAACTTCATTAGATAGGATCTCCATTCCATTGGCAGAATTATACCGAACTGTATTATCCACAAATGCAGTAATGATGAAACCACATGAATACAGGGAATTATTCCTCCAATTGTATTCCAACTACATCAAATTTATGGAAAAAAATTCCACAAACCATTATTTGTGGAAGCAAAATACCTTAGTCCTAAAATGTTTCATCTCTAGTGCAATTACTAATATTCCAGACAAAAAAATCGTATATGACACCCTCTTGAACTTTTACTCGAAGCCATTTTCGAAAAAGGTACGGAATCACGGTAGGGATGATCCGTTCTCCATTGTTTTATACAATGATCAAACTCTCAGCATGGAACAGATATCTAGCATTCTGAAGATTATGGATGAAAGGAATATTCCCTTGACCTTCAAGCTTTGTACATCAATGGTTTTTAGATATCTTAAATTGGGCGACATTGATGTTGCACATTCATGGTATTCAAAAATATTGGAAAGTAAGTTCCCATTGAAACATTTACCATTACTTAGGATAGCACACGAAAGGAATTGGGAATTGCCCGAAACCATAGACATAAACGCTATATTGGAGCAGAAAGAACTATCAGGGATTGTTGGTAAACCAGATGTCGATAATTCAGTCGACGATATGGATATTCTTATTGAAGATCAAGAAAATGATTCAGAAACGGACATTAAAGAACTTTTTTCCTTGGTGCAAAATATATAGAACTTGTATATAATCTTTCGGATATAAGACGCATCAATTATTGTTCTTCTTGGAGTTATTTGACCATATATGTCCCTACTTATTCATTTCTAACACTTGATTAATTTTTTGAACTTCATGTTTTGGAAAAAAAATTGGATTTGCATGTCTAAATAATGTCATTAGTTAAATAAATCTCGTTTATGTTCATCTAGAAATTAAAATAAAAGTTATATTATATTATGATACAATTTGAAGGTGAGACTTCAAGATAGCCTATGAAAAGCTTAAAAAAAAATATACATGTTCCCTCATGGGATTGACTAGAACCATGCCATGTAACTAATATTAGTACTGGCTAGGTTACGTGGGTTGACTGCAGCGCTGATACAGTCCAGGACAAATTGAGTGGTAACCGCTGGGGTAGAACTCAAATGGCCTAATTGGGATACTCTCTTAATTATCAAATCTACATTTGACTGAACCATTTCACCTAATTGAGGGTTCTCAACTATTGGACGATGGAGGTTACTGTACCATGATATGATTTCATCTCGAATAAATAAGGTTAAGTAACTCTTTAATTCGTTTTCAGGTTCTAAAAGGGCCCTGGAAATATTGAATATATCAACCGAAAAGATACCTTCTAATGCGGTATCACCGATCAACTTTTGAATGTTTGGTGTCAACCTGAATGGTACAGGTTCATTGTTGTGGAATATAGGGGCATCGCCTGGTAGGTTCATTTCCATATTCTTAAATAGCGGTTTGACTCTCTCGAAAGGATATCTGGAAGGTAGCATCTCCAACGTGAAGACGTCACCGGATTCCTTATCAACAAATATCTTACCAGGAGTACGGTTGTTTATCATCATCATATATGTCATGAATGTGACAGCCCCATAGTTAGAGGCAAATTGTTTACGGAATAACCAGAAATCCTCAAACTCAGGGTATAATCCGGTGAAATGATCCTTCAGCAATGTAGATGGAACAAACATTGATTGTATGGAACTGAATATCTCCATTTTCACCAATGTAATATCTGGAGGAGGTAGTGACTTATCGTGTGCAATGTTCAATTGATCGTTGACAAATTGTTGAATGTCATCAGGATTGATATTTGCTTTGACACAATACTCATCATAAATTTGGTGTAATGTTGTGAAAGAGTTCTGGTCATTCATTATACGCACCTGTGGAGATAATGGAATGGCGACTGGTAGAGTGAATTGGATATTGTTGCGTCTAGTTTGAACGTTCTTGTCCAAAATCTTATTCAGTAGTCGATAAAGTTGGAACATTCTCTCCTCACGTCTAGAGTGCCTTGCGGCAGGCGATTGTACAGCGAATGAATGAACACTACCGTCATGTCCACGAATGTTGATCCTCCTATAAGATACCAGAGTGCTGCGAACAAAATTTACCGTTGGCAAAAATCTAGCAATTTTAATAAAATGCGTATTGCTTTCGTGGTTCAATAAGTATTGCCCAGGAATTTCAATATCCTCGAACTTCTGATGGTGGAAACTGCTTAGATTTGGACAAACCCTCTCTAAATATTCAGTCTCTGGAATTCTGTCAAGTTTGTTCTCTAATCTTCTTCTCCAGTAGCGTAGTCTCTTGATGTATGTCTCAAAATCAGGCTTGCTTTCAATGAAATCAGCATTGAACTTTGGCCTTATGTGAGGATCCAACAGAGTTTCTGAGAGGCGGACAAGATTCGTTTCTGTGCTTGCAGGTAGTTTAGAATTTGTTCTTGGTAGTGGCAGACGGCTATAGTTGAACGTTCCGTCAATTAGTAAAACGTTAATCAATCTAAAGAGATCTTCATCTGGACTGGTCTTAAACCTCTCATTGATTTGAGCGACTAGGGATTCTAGCGACAATGCTAACAGAGGATAGGCAGTCTTCAATATGTTGCTCAGCTCCTGTAAATGTTCCCAAGGCTGTCTCTGTGCTGCATTTTCCTCAGCCTGCTTATTGTCTTTGTTTTCGCCTAGTACAGCAAGTGTGCGTCTTTGGATAACAGCAAAGTCTTCCCTCGTGGTGCGCAGCTGGAAATGCAAGGCTTGTGGGTAGCTCTTGGCGATTCTGATCAGAATTTGACGTACCATATTGGCCTCTTTATGAGATAGTGATGTCAAAAGCTGTGGAATAAATGATATCCAATACCAAACTGGTACCTCGCCTCTGAATGAATCAAAAGCGTTGGTCAATGAGTTTGAAGAATCATCAATACTTATCAACCATAGAATACGGCATAATAGATTTCTTGTTTTGTCGTTCTTGTACAATCCTGCAGCCTGTAGATAACAACTTAAAGCATTGCTTGCATAGCTTATGTTTCCAGGCTCCTCTGAAAGTCTTTGATCGTTGAAATATCCCCATTCAGCCCATGCTTTTGCAAGATTTAGATCTATTTGGACTGCAGTAGAAAATGCTTGGTTAGCCTCCTCATATGCTCTTAATTTGGATAAGAACATACCCTTTAGTGTGAAAAATTCAGCCTTCTGACTAATACCGAAGAACATCAGATTGGTGTTGTTGATAACATCGAGACCAGTGGTTAATTCATTAGGGTTTCGGTAGTAACATTTGGCCTGTTCCTTTAGTTTTAGGAATGCCTCCTGTACCTCAATGTTAGGTAACGTGTAAATACGAGATAAGTCGTTCACGCATACCTCTGGCATGTTGTGTTTTCTAGCTACATGAGCGAAACGGTTAATTATCCAGGCCAATTCATGATAACCTCTGTAAGCATGACTGTTTACTATGTTATTGTTATTGTTTTGCTGTAGTGTAGGGATCAAGGGGACGTATGCACTATTGACAACTTCGAATACGTACTGTCTCCAGGTTACCAAATCATTCCAAAGATCAATATCATCCCAAATATTTGGCAAGCGGTCTCTCCATGCGAGGAATACGCGCTTGACTTCTTGCGTCTTGGTATCAATGTTCTGTGCCGTGGTTGAATGTAGCACAGTGTACACGTGAGAAGCCTCCAAAAACTCCAAGTATTGCTGGAATCCATGAAGAAGCCACTTATGGGCTCTTGTGTATCGGCTAGGTAGTGATACCCATTTGTGTAGGCTCAGTTGGATACCCTCGTCACACAATCTTCTAACATCTTGATCACCATTTCCAGTGTCTGCAAAGTTCTGAAGTGCTAAGAATGTTTCGAACATCTGTCTTCTTGGAGTTGGAACGTCCATTACACTCTTAACAGATTGTTCCAGTGCCTCTCTGTCTGACTTCCAGTCAGCAACTCTCCAGCCACATTCCAGTAACAAGTCTGTAAAGCCTTCGTGTTTAGCCAGCTCAGTAAGTATATTCCATTGCTGTAACTTCTCTGCACACAGAATCCAGTTATCTTCCCAAAGGGCATATTCACTCTCAGAATATGGTAATGCACCACTTCTGGCCTTCACTTGTGCTACTTCATAAAGTTGTTCAGCCTTATCCCATAATCCGATTTGTTCATAGGATAATGCGACATTAGTTTCGTTATACTTAGCACGTCTTCTCCACAGACCGTAAAACATATCGTCCTCCTGTAGATTATGGTATAATTCCAGTAGGGCATCATTGTTTGCCTCGACAATCTTTGTATTGTCAATAGTGCTATTCTCTTGAATGGATTCCAATATTTTTAATGACTGGTACCATGAGTTGTACGACATTGCTAGGTACTTCACAAGATGTGGAGGAACCTCTAAGCTTTCGATTGCACTGATCGATTCAAGAAGAATTGATATTACGTTTGGTTTGATAAACATCTGTCTCGAATGATATGGTTTGGACAATAGCGTTATTAGAGAACGCACAAATCCGTACTGTTCATTTCGTGGAATACACTTGTATATCTGGGGGAATGCGTTCGTCCAAGCTTTTTGGATCGAATGAGGGTCTTGATAGAATAATTCAATCAAAGGAGAAAATATATCACCAGCAGTGACGTTGCACAACTGTCTAATTGCATCTTTATGTTCGACAATAAATGACTCTAGGTCAGCAGAAACTTCTTCGTTCTGTTCCTTCTGGACGGTTTCTGTTTCTGTCTCGGTGTCCTCAGGTAGGAATTCGTTTAGGTATTTTGGTGAGGATATATCAAAGATGTTCGTTAGAGATAGGATATGAGACTCATCAAATGAACCATAGATTAGTTGAAGAGCCTGGTTTAACCAAGGGTAGTCTGCAATGAACTCCCAATTCTGATCACGTATCACATAGTATAAACGCTCTTTTAGGTCCTTATCCAAGCTTCCTTCGAGTATTTTCATGAACCGTCTTCTAATCCCGATATTTTGAGTTTTGGTTCCGACCAAGAATGGTTGTTCCATACGCACTGTGATTTCTGTATTGTTGAACTGTTTGTTATCGAATAATTCAAGCACGATTTCGTAAACCAAAGTTGAGAGAGAAGGCTCCCCTCTCACCTCAAAAGCAAGCATCTTTGTTAATATAGCCGCCTTTTCTTTGATGGTTGGGAAGACTTCATTATTGAATACCCATGTTCTAGATAGACAGATTATCTTTCTCAAGAAATGTTGATCCATTGATCTGTCAATTAGTAACGCAATAGTGGATAAAAATGGACGACGAGCGTCACCTAATGATGATATCTTCAATGATAATAAACAAAGCAGCCGTTCCAAAAGTTTCGTAGTGAGTTTGGCTTCTTCCATTGTTACAGCATCCCTAGGTTGAGATATACTCAAATGGTCCTTACAGAGCTTATTAAAGGACTTCATTATAGGAGTTAATAGTGAGTCCATGTGCTCTGGAAAGTTAACAAATAATGTCCAAACCAATGTCACACCAGCTGCGATAGAAGAGGCACCCTGTAAATCTTGGCTGATAACGGAAACAAGATACTTGATGAAAGTACTTGAAGGACTATCCTCTCCCGCTAATGAGCCTGGGTTTTGGGTCTTTATGGTCTTTAAAATAATGTTGAGTACCTTAACTAACGTTTCCTGTATATCATGATGGTTAGTCTTGATTGCCTTGTCAAGGAGACCTTGGATCGTATTTAGATTTTCCAGGATCCATCCGTCAGGTTTGTTCGTAAAGAAGATGTATAATACATCCAATGTGTTAATACAGTAATAAACTGTGTTGTCAGATCCAGAATCAATATTAGTTAGGAATTTCTCGAAATAGGACAGCTTAACATTAACATCAGGCCAATAGTTTTCAGAAAGAAGAGTTGACAGGATGTTTATAGCACGAACACCAAGTTCACTGTCAATTGCACGATGGTCGTTGGCGCAAATGTAACGAATTAAAAACGAAATGCATGTTTCCCGTAAATTCAATGGAATTGAGCTCTTCTGTTCACCAGAAACCTCATCACGTTTGTCAAGATCGTTAGATACTTCATCGTCCATTTTAATATCACCATCAGAATCGGTCTTACTTGTAATTCTGTTTTTAATATCGGTTTCTTCCCATTTCAAAATTAATGAAGCTAGATCAATCGATAGAACCTGGTTATCTGGATTAGCATTTGGCATAAATGTTACCTTGTTCATGCGGTGAACGATATTGGACATAAATAGGTTCCGCGATTCAAAGAACAGATCAGGATGGTTAATGACAAATTGATACAGCGTATTGTTTTGATTAGAAGAATTCTCAAACATGACCCTTTTAACCCAACTAACCCATTCATTCGGTGTGTGCGCCTCAACCATATGTTTATGAATGACAGGTGCCAACATATCAAGTGATTGACTTACCAAATAGCGAGCCTCAGATTGAGGACTTCTAAGGAGGGCAACGAATATTTGTGTGATAACATTTAGAGGGAAGTCGTATTCCTTAATAATGAATGCTGTAACCAAATAGGCCGCTTGCTTCAACAAGGTGTCATCAAGTTTGATAAAACGCCAGTTGAATTTGATAAAGTCTTTTTTGTGCTCTAGAAGTCTCTCTGGAGCCCATTTCATGAAGATTGCAGACATTTGCAATAGTTCAAAGCGGAAAGAGTCATACTCCCCAGCAACATTTGACTGTAATGATTCATCAGTACTCTTCCATATATCGTTATCAATACGCTCTATGATATTGAATGACTCATGTGTATCTAGAATATTCGATAAAGTCGCATCATTGGTAGCAGCATAAATGAAAGTAGCATTTATCACCTTCTTGAATATGTATACTCTTGTCCTCAAATGTTTGCTGCTGAGAACAAAAGAAAATGCATCATATAAGCTGGAACGCTGATATTCATCATCCTTTGTACTGATGATTTGAGAAAATATGTAATCTTCCACGGCACCTATTATTGGGATCTCACGGATATGAGAATATTGAACGAATTCAAATAGCATATTACGGTCATTTGGATAAAATTTGATGTATTTCAGGTGGAGAATTTGGTATTTCTCAATAGCTTGGCTTAGTTGTAATCCATCAATATAAAATGAGTTTTCCTTTATGACCTGAAGAGTAAGAGATAGCATGTTTTGTAATTTGAGAATCATATCGTCCTGCCCCTTCAGCCACTCATCACCCCTTACTTCAGCAATTGTACCAAAAATGTCTACCAAATTGGAGAAAAAGCTTACCACACGGACTTGGTTGGTAGGGACATTTGAAGTGTAGAAGTTGTAGAAATTTGGTAGTTCTTTTTCAAAATCGTCAATCAAATCCTTCGCTTCTGGTCTTTTAATAATACTGCACATGAATAGTGTGAGTTGTCTAGGAGACAGATTGCGTTTGAAATATTCAATTACCACAGCATGGAATCTATTCAGATACTTAGCCATAGGAGTTCTGAATGGGGAATCCAAGTGACATCTCAATTTTCTTTCCAGGAATAATACCTTGACCATAAGGTCATTTAAAAACATGTCTGCTCTTGGAGGTAGTAAGTGGAAAATGTTAATGATGCTTGTGATAATCTTTGTTGGCATCTGGTTGATAATGTCTAGGCCAAAGATATTGTCCAGTACTTCAAAAGTACACCAAGCGCCTAAGTGATCCAGGAGTTTCTTTCCAATTTCAACTTTAAAGTAAGCAATCAATAGTTCCAATAGCTTTGAAAGTGCATATAGGCCTGATTCTGTTAGTTTTTGATGGTCAGAGAGGTTCATGAGCATTGGCTTCAACCCATTCTGTAGAAGTTCCTTAGGTAGTCTTGAATTCTCCTCTAGAGCGCCCTTTAATGCCTCATATGTGGTATCAATTATTTCAGGAGATGTCTTTAGCATTGTCTTGAAGAAAACAGCTAAAATTCTTATTCTAATGTTACCTTGTTGGGCTGTCGCGAAATCATCATTCTTCAGAGCAAGAGCTAGTAATTTGATGCAAGATATTCTTAATTGAACCAGTTGCTCTGATGTTTTGTATTCAGTAGCTCTTTGAATGGTTGATAATGACTCGTCCTCGGCATCCGTGAGTACGATAACTTCTTGTAGAAGTCTGAATAACTCATCGTTGAATGTTAAAAATGTGTCCGGAAGACCCAAACAGTAGGTGACAGCATCAATATTACCAATTTGCATCGTAAAAGAAAGTGCTCTTAGCGGCTTTGCAAATATTGGAGACAAGAGGAAATTTTTGGACTTTTCCATTAGCTTGACAATTGAAATGCCCGTCTTCTCACTAATAGTAGTTAAGTTTGCCTGGCATACCTCACGAACTTTTTCATTCGGATTACCTAGTTCGCAAACTATATCAGTCAACGTATGTTGGACACCTTTGAGTTCCAAATCAGATTCAGTAATCCCATCGAAAGTCAGCGTTAGTACTTCATTCAGTAGTTCTTCTGCACCTTTAGTAATGGAACCTGGGGCACCGTTGGGGGTGTCTTTGAGAACGAAGAGGAACCCTGCAACCAGGTCGGGTTGGAGTTTCTTGAGGACCTCGGGTGATATGCACGTTTCCTTGATAAGAGTGTCGATACCTAACACACCGGCCTTCTTCTCGTAGAACTTCTCTTTGTAACAGTCGTGCATAAACTGTTTCATTAGATCATAGAGAAGAGAAAATTGGAATACAGACTTCTCGCCATATATTAATTGGCATCTTCTGTTTATACGCTTGATAGCGCCGATTGCAGAATCCTGAACGGACGATATGTAGCATGATAAAGCTGTTGAAATTGCATTCACGAGCAGGTTGCTATTCAAAGAGAGTTCAGGTAGTTTCACATCCAAATTGAAAGTGTTACTTATTTGTCTTTTCCTTAATAGTGTGTTATTCACCTGAAGCAAGCAGAAATGGTCCACAATATGGTTAATGACAATAGTTGCCTCTTCACGAAGATCATCTACAGATGTGGCCAAAAATAACGCTTCGAGGAGTTTAACAAAAAGCTTCTCTTGCTTATTAAAAGAGTCCTTGTCGACCACTTTGCTAACTTCATAATCTGCTGGTACCTTGAACTTCTCGATTTTGTATATCATGGAGGCCTTTTGAATATCGGATATGTATGTCTCAGGAAATTCTGTGGATGTCTTAATGAATAATAGCGCAATCTTCGAAATATATTGGTATGCGCTCTTCTTGTAGCTAACATCAGCCTTGTAATTCTCAAGAATATCTAATGCAGTCTTAATACCAGGGGTGACAGACAAAGGAATTTCCTCTGTTAACCCATTCACCTTGAATAGAGCTTCTATTTCGATATCTAATTCATCTTCCGTTTTCAAATCATGTGGTGCCTTCAAAAACCTGCGATTTCTACCTCCAAGTTTGCTTAGAATTTTTACCGTTGTGTGACTAATAGTATGGTTGAATGGTTGTGGTTTCAGTAGTTTGAATAGTGCTTTTGTTACATCTTCAATAACTGGTTCGATTATAGGATCGAAATATTCTGCGGTGAGATTGTCAATGCACAATTCTAATGTCCTTAGACCCTGCGATATTAATTCTGGGTATCCTTGTAGGGCATATACTAATGGTTTCATTAGATATGGAAGATACGGAGCTAGAACACTCAATCTTACAGGCACAGTGATACAGAGTTCAACATACAGTTCTCTTTCGTGTGGTAATCTCGCTGTAGGTATCATTTCATTTAAAGACTGGAGTAAGACCTGAAGAATAGGCTTTATGGATCTGTACAGATTCTCAAATCTGCCACCACCAATACTTCTGAACAGCGTCCTAATGAGATAAAAGTAAACCAGTGGTTCGTCTGTTGTTGTTGAATATTTGAGAGAGTCCAAAATCAAATCATTTAGGTGTGGTAGAAGAACGAGTTCGTTGGTGTTTGGAAATAGATTTACTGACATAAATGAAAGTTTGAATAGTCTTATTAGAATGTTTGATTCGTTGAAGTCGACATTACCCAGGTCCTTTAATTTGGTCTTTAGGAATCTTAATATTATACTCGCAAAATTTGGAGAAGTCAATTCGTTGGTCAAGAAAGATTGGGCGACATGTAATAGTGCTGAATCTTCAAGCATTCTCTCATAAATAAATTCAATCTCAGACTCGATAATCTCGTTGAATGTTGAGCTGTCCATTTGTAAAAACATGAAGGCCAAATAATCCATCAATTCGCGGCCATCCTTTGTTGCAGATATTGGAAGACTAGGCATGGTAATGTCAAAGTGTTTCTTGGCTGAATTGATGGA
Organism: Maudiozyma pseudohumilis; assembly: GCA_030579215.1. NCBI lineage: Eukaryota > Fungi > Ascomycota > Saccharomycetes > Saccharomycetales > Saccharomycetaceae > Maudiozyma > Maudiozyma pseudohumilis. Next base: position 52,272 of record JAKTPZ010000261.1, read on the forward strand.
CTTATCAGTTGGGCTAGAGAAGAACTTCAAACCAATGATACATTCATGGAAAAGCTCTTTGAACATTATTACCTCCTCGTAGAAGAATCCTCTTGACACAGAGGACCACAGTCGAGCGTGTGCGACAGTGTAGTCATTATGAGGCGGATTGAAAACTTTGAGGTCATGGATTATTGTCTTGAGGAACGACATAAGAGTGCGGTATAGGTAGAATGAGTCCTTGATGGGGTCACCTGTAGGAACTGGATTTAATAAAATTGGGTAATATTCACCAATATTAAAAATATCAATTACTACGTTATCCTCACTGCTTTTCTTTGTCTCAGATTCGACATTTGCATCTGCTTTTTCGTCATGGGGCGATGTTTTGACATCCTCACTTGCCGTGTTTTCGCTTGCCGTATCATCCTTAGAAAATTCAGAAAAGATGTCCTTCATGAAAACATCTGGGCTGATGTCTTCGGTTTTTAGTGTCTTTTGGGCCAATTTAACCTTTTCCATCTTCTTCTCGGTGTACGTTGTATGGTGACGCATGATAGAGTTATGCTGTCTATTCAACATCTTGAACCTCTTGGTATAAGCTCCAATAATAACCATTAGGAGCTTCTTCGCCTTTGGTGCATCACTTTGTTTCTCTTTTCCCAGTTTTAGAATCCTCTCTACTAAATTTAATAGCAATTTAGCACTCATTATCTGCACGGTTAGAGCAAGTGATTCGTCCAAGAGGTAGCCGGAGTACATTTTAATCGTTCTCTCGATGTCATCCAATTGTAACTCAGTTCTGATGTTGTGAATAAAATCAGCGACAGTACTATAAGCCAGAGGTCTGAGCACTTCGTGTGTAGTAAAACCGTGGCCAATAATGACCTCCTCATCGAATAAGTAGTCTAACTTTTTTAAGAATAGGGTCTTGTAGTTGGTTGAAAGAATGTGTCGCGTTGCATGAAGTAGTTCCTTTCTAGCGGAAGAAAGCTCCGATGGGCAATCCTGAAGTAATCTTATAATAAGATCTGGAACAAATTTCGCATTCTCCTGAAGGTATTCGGATGCATAGCCCCTGATGAATACATATGCTAGGAATGAAGTGGCTTTGATTTGAGCAAGAATAAATTCGCTGAATGTGGCTCTGTTTTTGATATCGGGCGACACACATGTTAGTCTTTGACCTTTCGCCTCTGCCGCATCTCTAGCTTCCTTCTGCTGTGCAACTTCAGTTTTCAATAATGTCATTACAAGTGGAGTAAATTCGAGAAGTGATGAACTGGTTAGGTTCTTATAAGAAGAATAAAGTGTAACCATTGTAATTGGGCACTCTGAAAGTATCTTGAATGAATGCATAGTACTCTGTAAAGAACCAGAGCTATTCTCATTTGAATCGCCAAGTTCCTCATGGTCAATTTCATCCTTATTGTTGTCAAGGTCAACATCCATGAGATTATTGTCATCTTCGTCCATCGCAGGACTGTCAGCGTTGTTATTTTCCTCATTCTCAAATTCAGTCTTTACTAATTCTGGTGCGTTCTTGTAGAATTGGATAATAATTGTTATGAATTGTTCGACCTTTTCTTGCAGAATGTTCTTGTATGATTTGAAAAGTGCGGTCAGTATTTTCATACATAGAACACCGTTCTCTTCGTTTTCCTCCGGTAAAACCTTTAGGAGGGTATCTAGAATTTTCTGAACATCCTCATCTGACGCCTGTGCCATCAAAAATCTGTTTAGAATATCCAGTATAAAGTATCTCAGTTTGTGTTGGGTGGAGGATTTATCCAGAGATACTGGGATCTCATTCAGATTGGTAAGAAGAAGAGGAAGTATCTTACTCATGAAGAGTTCATACTCTTCTCTCGATCCGCCATCTAATACATCACATAATTCAGATAATATAGCATACTTTGTTTGGAGTGTAGCATCATCCTCCTTGAGCCTGGTCTCGATCTGTACTATAGTTTCGGCTGCAGTTGACATCGCGTCCAATATAAAGTCTGTTAGAGTTTAGTATGGACAGCCGAAAAAAAGATACAAGCTTTATTATTTGATATGTAAGCTGGGAATCAATAGATTAAGTGTAATTGTTAAGAGAATTGCGATAATCGTTAATAAAAGTTCAGCTAAAATACCTTAAAGGTTTGTTTGTTACAGTAAGAAAATCCAACGGCGGTTGTCCAACCGCGTACCTCATTCGGCATTCCAAAAATTGAAAAAATATCGATTTGACCTGGAAGACCGAATGATCACGTGATCTGTAACAAAAACGCGAAAAAATCAATGCTCCTGGGGAGGTTCGAACTCTCGACCTTCAGATTATGAGACTGACGCTCTTCCTACTGAGCTACAGAAGCTATAATTTTATGCAAAAAGATATTTTCTTAAATTTTTAAGAATAGTGAAAACTGGTACTTCAAATTGCTTGGTAGGTGGTGTTGTCAACATTTCAGGGTCCAACATTGTTCCCAAAGAGGAATAAAGTAATGATAATAAATGGTAGATGTATGTATGTCCTGGGATAATTGTTCATCAGAATATTTAAAAAAATACTGGGCCACAAACGTACTCAGTTTGAAGAGGGAATCCAGAATTAGATGTCCCATTGGGGCAGTAAAATGATTTTTTCTTTGTTTTTTGAAGTTGTAAATGTGTTTTTTTTTTTTTGCAACATTTTTTAAAAGTATGGATATTAAAAAGGAGCACGAATAGTTGGCATTTGAGAGGCTACTGTTACAGGTGAAATATTGTACTGTATCAATAAGACAGGAAACGGGCTATTTACAATAGCTACTAGTACGTCACATCAAGATCCATGGGGAGCTGGAAAATTATGAAGTTTCATATTGTACCGACACTTAGGCAATATATTCTCCGTTTAACTCCTATCGAAATTTGGTCATCCTTCTTTTCCAAGGATTGATCAATCCCTCTGGCCCTTCCCCACTGTTACTACGTAATGTTGTTTATACGGAATCAGTGTAATATATTATTATATCCATATTGGAGCTCGAACCTACCCAAGGTAACACACACCGACGGTGCCTTGCTAAATATACATTTCGACGTCATTCTCTCGGCGCCAAGCCGGTTCATCGACAATAGGCCCGGCAATATGTTCGCCAGGACGAGGCGCCGGAGAGCGCACCGCGCCGCAGGAGAAAAAATATGTAGAGTTCTGAGTGTCGTAAGATGTACAAAGTATGAATGATATATGTTCACTGGGGACAGACGATAAGGTATCTGCGGTTGAACAGAGGTACAATATTTAAAGCAACGTTTCCTATATTGTACAAGTACATCTCAGTATTTGTTATTGTGCGGTCTATTGGTTAAATCTGTCACCAAGGTAGCATATTTTCGTCTTTTTTTTTCCATCTATACGAACTGTACGTTGGCACAGTGAAGATCTCCTTAGAACCGTTAAAGCTTCGAGCTATATAGAAAAAAGAATCCCTCAAAATGTTTAGATCCCCAATCATATCGATATATTTTACTGCAGTCCTTCTTATCTCCCTCGTGGTGCGAGTGGACTGTTTCAGCTTTAGAAACAGAAAGATACTCTCAAATGTCAATAGCGCCGGGAGACAGTTCCCGACAATACCTATCGGTAAGGACTCACGAAATTATTACTATATCAATGTGTCATTTGGATCACCTGGACAAATTCAGCGACTTGCTCTAGACACGGCAAGCCCTTACACCTGGGTACTCTCTGGTTCAGCAGACAGCCAGTGCTACAACAGGTCGAACTGCGAGTCATCAACATTCTATCTGCAGGAGGAATCGGATACCGCTGTGTCTATAAATCCATTCAATTCATACAAACTAGAGTTCATTGACGGGATCGGTGCTAATGGTAGTGCTGTCAGTGATGTGATGAGCTTCACGAACATATCTGTGTTAACAAGTGGAGGAACCATGAACGCTGCATCTTTTTCCAAAACATATACCAACTCTACTGCTAATGTAACATTCACAGACAGCCATTTGAGTATATCCAAACTGTCGTTTATCAACGCAAACGAATCAAGTAATCTTGCCTCTGGTGTTCTCGGTCTTAGTGGAATGATCTCATACCCAGATAACGATATTGACAGTTCAAATTTTGATCCGTCGTTCTATTTTATGAAAGATCTGATGGATACAGCTATCCTGGACTCTGCAAGTTACTCACTGTGGTTATTCAACGACCAGTCGGTAGTGAATTCTGCGCTTACAGGTTTCTCGAGCAGTGAAGGTTTTGGTCGCCTTATCTTAGGTGCCATCGACCCATCACTCTATACAGGAGTGTTATATCAGTTCGACATGATTCCATACATCGATCCTAAGTCCGGTGTTGCCAGTACGGGGTATCCTATCCTCCCCATGGGCCCCATCTACATTACATCGGCCAACGGTGCGCGCCAAAACATGACATCTACGACTTATTTGGAGCCAGTACTAATCGACTCAAGTTTCATCGGAAGTTACTTACCGGCGAGTACAATTATTCAAATTGCTATCCAGGTCGGTGCGACGTACGTTGAGTCTTTGGATAGATGGTTAGTTCGCTGTGATGTGGGAACACTTGGAGCACACATCGACTTCACTTTTGACGGTGTCACGATCAAGGTTCCACTACAACATCTGCTAGAGACAACGTTTGACTCGTCCACAAATTCTACAATGCATTTTTCGGACGGTCAGTCGGCATGTTTCATGAAGTTGTACGTTAACAGCTATATCGGGTTCAACGTTCTGGGAGAGTCGTTCTTGCGTAATGCATACCTTGTCGTTGATCTGGAGGGAAACACAGTAGCTCTGGCCCAAGCTCAGAGTCTCGCAAGCGGCATGGGAATTAGTTCAACGTCTACATATAGTGCTTCAGGCTCTGTATCCTCGACCAAGACCGTTGCAGCAATCCAGTCCGGATACATCCCATATGCATTTCACAGGCCCTACGATAACACAAGTCTAGCGTTGCACCCTTCAATGGTTACGGCAACCACTTCGATCATCCCTGGCCAGTACACCGGAGGCATCTACTCGAACGCCATCATTACGGGTCTCGACCGGTCCTACTACGAAACTTCCCGTTCTACCTCAACCACTAGAACATCCTCCTCGACACAGTTCAATAGTCTATCTTTCAGCCTCTCGAGCGGGGCCCCCAGCCGGACCATCGAAGCGGCAGCCCATCGTGGGACACCGATCCCGGGTTTGTACAACTACATGGACCGCGACACCTACATCCTCGTGACCGCCTTGCTCGGTCTAATTGCATTGAACTTTGTCATATAACAATATAAGAGTGTATATATCGGAAAGTATCTAAAAGAACCGTTTTTTGTTCTACCTCTTCTTCTTCTTCTTCTTCTTCTTCTTCTTCTTCTTCTTCTTCTTCTTCTTCTTCTTCCTCTTCCTCTTCTTCTTCTTCTTCTTCAAGAACACCATCACTTTCCCCCGTCTAAAGTGATATTACAAAGAATTTTCAACCGCGGCAGTTTTATCCGGCGTGCCGATAGAGACAGAGAGTTTCGGCACCCTGGTTGACAGCTTGAGGCGTGTTTTTGGATGGCTTGGACCTGGAGGGTGGCGCAAGCAAACTCTGGAGATAAGAGTTGGATTAAATCTTGCATGAGTGATCCAGTGGTTACTAACACACGATACTTAAACATATTCCAGACAGCAGTCTTTCCCGTTGTTGTTTTTTGACATTTGCAATTAACTTTACCTCCCGGATCATCGAAACGAGCATTACCGCGTTGGAGACACACTCAGCTAAGCACAATTTCACATATTCTATAAATAGCAATGCACAGTTCATACCAGACCCCCAGTTCCACTGGCTCTGGGCGGCCATTTTCCACGACGAACCCATTTAGAGTAGGCGGGAACGCTACCGGAAGCACCAGTGCCACTGCTAACGCGTTTGGCCAGCCCGACCTCGGCCGCTACGACTCTGATCCGCAGTTCCAAGACTGGGCCCGTAGTCAAATGCAAGGCCAGCCACCACAACGACCAGCGCAGTACCAGCGCAACTCCACAGACTTAAGCCTGGCCTTTGAGAGTTCAGCCCGCTCCCCACCTAGCAAGTCGTCCACCAACCCATTCCTGGCCGATGAGGACGATGATACCCACGAGGATGATTACAACACTAATACGGGTATGGATCGCGGCTACAGTTCGAACCGGTACGATCGCAAGGCCTCAGAGCACTCTCAAGGTTCCAACCGCGGCCACATGACCGCACGTGACGAGAAGGAGCAACTGAGACAGCGGTACATGGAGGAGCACGATGTGAACAACCACTCGCCCCCACGTCGCGGCAGTGGTGTTGCCACTGGTGATCTGCCGCCATCGTATGATGAAGTGCCCCGTAGCAAGCGCGACAACGGTACATACTCCGAGGACAGACCGCGCCATCGCTCTCACCGTTCCGGCAGCACTGGCGCCTCTGGTTCAAACGGCAACTCCTCGCGTTCTGACCGCCCTAGAACCCATCGTCACCACAGCTCTGGTGACAGGGAGAGGGAGAGGGAGAGAGACAGAGACAGAGACAGACACGGCCACGGCCAGGGCTCGTCGTCGTCCCGCCGCGAAAAGCGCAAAAGCAAGATGATCCCGGCCAAGAATGTGGACACGATTGACAAGCTGGATGTCACCGGTCTGTTTGGCGGGTCGTTCCACCACGATGGCCCCTTTGACGCGTGCACCCCGCACCGCAACAAGAACAACAAGGCTGCACCCGTGATGGCGTTCCCTGCGGACGGTCCGAACAGCACTATCGGTGGTACGTTCCGCAAGAAATCGGCGCTGGACGAGATATACGGTGTAGACGATGCGGACTTTGACATGTACCAGCTGCGCGGCGGCAACGCGACGAAGGATGCGATCCGGACGAACGTGGACGATCTACGGCAGCTGGACGCGAAGTCCAAGGCTGAGAAGGTGCACGGTCCGACGACGTACGGTCTTGGCTCCACCACATTCCTGGACGGCGCGCCGGCCCCCACGAAACCGCTGGAGCGCGGCAAATCGATGTCGTACAGGCAGACGAGCTTCAACAGCAGCACGGCGAGTCCCGGCAGCCCCGGGATCCGCCGTAACATGACTGTGAGCAGCCGTCCGACGAACAGGTACGGCTCGGGGCCGGGGTCTGGGCCGGGGGGCTTTCAGGGCAGCGGCCCCGAATTCACAAAGACGGAGGTCTCGTTCAGCACGCGCGAGCGTGCCGCTGGAGACCACAGTTTTGGGGAGGACGAGGACGATGTGTACCTGGGGTCTGTTGGTAACGGCGGGGTGCGCTTCGATTCGGGGGCCAAGAAGTCGTCGACCACAGGGAACTCGTTCTTGAAGAGGGTCAAGAGTTTGAAGGTCGGGGGGAGGAAACGTTAAGAGTTTGGGATATACTTTGTGTATATATGTATCGTAATTATTCAGTCAGAGAGCGTAGCAGAGCGAAGCGATGCGTAGCGTAGCGTGGGATGTGATGCGTAGCAGAGCGATGCACCATATATAGTGCACACCATATAGTGCACACCATACAGCGCATACCATACAGCGCACCACACAAACACTTAGCAGTCCCAACACAACGCTACGATCCAGTGCCCCTTTGTGAACAAATCATATAATCAATGCACCATAGAAAACATACGCATGCGCACACGCACACGCGCACGCAAGCACACGCAAGCACACGCACAAGCACACGCACAAACGCACGCACGCATCTCCCTTCTCCAAGCTAGCCGCCGAGGTTCCAGACACAAAAACAGGGCCAAGACACACGGCAGGGAGCCTTCCACGGAAACAGTGGAGAGGAGCACACGGCAGGGAGACGCAATGGCGGTCGTCCCAGGGAGACGCGGATGCAGATGCAGACGCAGCCACAACAGAATACATGAATGTCTAAAAATATATATACAGGTAAACACAAGATAAGCTCGGGCGGG